>KK076536.1:52424-87443 GCA_000587855.1 Mucor irregularis B50
AAGACAAAGTCATTACTCTACCAACACCACATATCATATACATAAAACCGGTATTTATCAAACTTTTCCTTTTTTTTTTATATTTTGTATTTAGACATTATATATAAAATGACATTACCACTCTTTTCTTACACAACTTTTCCTGCCCAGAGTAAACACCCTCACTTTTTGAATTCACCCATCTCACCTTAACCCTTTTATCCCAAGCACTTTTTTTCTTTAAACTTCTATTCTTTTTCTCTTTCTCTCTCTTTTTTACGCGCGTAAAAGTATAAAGTTCTCGAAAATATATAGCAGGTGAGTCATACATGATATATATATTATATACACTACACTTATTCACGCCCGTTTTTTTTATATTATTAAAAAAGCATGTCTGATACGAAAATAACGGCAGTGGTGGCTCACCCATCGACAGATCAAAAAGACCTCGTTTCGACGACGGGGATTGGGATTCAGATTATGAACGGGATGGACACGACGATCGTCACCCTAAACGATTGGCAGTGCCCGATCCAGAAACAAAAGCACCTCACTTTGTGCCTTCAGAAGACACTAATGCTAACACTAACGATAAAAATAACAATACTAGTAGCAGTGGCAGTGGCAGTGGCAGTAGTAGTAGAAGAAAGAAGTGGGAAGAAAAGTCGGATTCCGAAGAGGAAGATGTCAAACCTCCTCGTAGTAGTAGTAGTAATAACAATACCAACACCTCCAACACAACATCCAATCATACACAAGTCAAAGAAGAATCTTCCTCTTCCTCTTCTTCTTCAGCAGAAAGTATTTCTATTCGTTCTTTGGTAGGAACAAAAGATGCAGGTGTCATTATTGGAAGAGGCGGTAAGAATGTCAGTGATATTCGTGAACTCTCCAGTGCACGCGTCACCATCTCTGAAATTGTACCCGGTGCTTATGAACGTATTTTGACCGTTTCTGGTCCAGTAAACGCCGTAGCCAAGGTAAGCATCATGACAGATAAGCCTAGATGATTCTATGACGGGGTGAGATAACACACACACACACACATTTAGGCCTATGCTTTAGTGGGAGAAAAGATCTTGTCTGAACATACACAGCCTGAAGAAAGCAATGCTGACGGAGAACAAACATTGACTATCAAGTTACTCGTGCCTGATAGTAAGATGGGCACTCTGATCGGTAAAGGAGGATCCGTCATCAAGTCAATTCAAGATGATAGTGGGGCTCGCTTAAACGCATCGGAAGAACCTTTACCCATGTCCACAGAACGCACCATTTCCATTCAAGGCACACAGGGGATAGTTGGAAATCAAGTTCTGCTCGATTACACAAGGTGAAAATACATGAAACAGAGCGTAATATTGTAGAATATATGGGTGAATGTGATCTTGCTGCGGAAGAAGACCTGAAAGCGGCTATTCGATAAAAATACCACACATTTTACACCATTTGATAACTTTTTGTACATATACTTTTCTTCTTCTTCTTCTTCTTCTTCTTCTTCTTCTTCTTCTTCTTCTTCTTCTTCTTCTTCTTCTTCTTCTTCTTCTTCTTCTTCTTCTTCTTCTTCTTCTTCTTCTTCTTCTTCTTCTTCTTCTTCTTCTTCTTCTTCTTCTTCTTCTTCTTCTTCTTCTTCTTCTTCTTCTTCTTCTTCTTCTTCTTCTTCTTCTTCTTCTTCTTCTTCTTCTTCTTCTTCTTCTTCTTCTTCTTCTTCTTCTTCTTCTTCTTCTTCTTCTTCTTCTTCTTCTTCTTCTTCTTCTTCTTCTTCTTCTTCTTCTTCTTCTTCTTCTTCTTCTTCTTCTTCTTCTTCTTCTTCTTCTTCTTCTTCTTCTTCTTCTTCTGGGTGGTGGAGGCAGTGGTGGTGGACGTCACAATAATTATATGAACATGAGAGGGGAATAACTCACATGCTGCTGCCGCTGCTGCCGCCGCTGCTGCTGCTGCTGCTATGGGCTATGGTGGAATGATGCCTATGGGCGGTATGCCTATGAATAATCAATTTTATTATCAACAAGCAGGTCCTAATAATGGAGGAGGCGGTGGAGGTGGTGGCAATGGTGGATATGGTATGCCAAACTCAAGACAAGCTGATTACGGCATGGGCGCTATGGGCATGGGAGCTATGGGTATGGGGGCCATGGGTATGGGTGGCATGGTTAACCCCTCTCAAGCTCAACAAATCTTTATTCCCAACGAAATGGTAAAAGCAGTAAAGAAATGGATGTAGCGTCACTCACTCACTCACTCATACATACATACATACATAGGTGGGCTGCATTATCGGTAAAGGTGGAAGCAAGATTAACGAAATTAGACAACTCAGTGGCAGTCATATCAAAATTGCTGACTCTCATGGAGATGCCAACGAGAGATTAGTCACAATTACAGGAACACCTGAAAGTAACCAAATGGCTCTTTATCTTTTATATTCTCGACTTGAATCCGAAAAGAACAGAATGGGCCTTCGCCCAAATTAGGCAAAAAAATAAATAAAAAAAAACGTCTTTAGCCACACACACCCTTTCTGCTCTTTTTCTATTCATATAATACACAGAACAATATGAGGGCATTACTGCTGCCATTACTCACATTTACATTGATTGTTCATGTCTTTTCTTATCCAAGTGCCCCAGGAACAGTAAGTCTTTTTACAAGCACTTGGTTGATTCCCCCATTCACTCACTCACATGCCATTTCATTAAAGTGCAACATGAACAAAATGGCAACATTGGGCCATGGCCCTTCTCAGTCTACATGCGACGATTGTTACGGTGTAGAAATATCCACCAACTCGCCTCATCTCGTTAATATTAAAGTCACTGGTCGTTTCCCTTACCAGGGCATTGTCCTGCTTGTCAAGGACAAATATACTAATAAAACACTGGGCGAGTTCCAGGACTATGACCCAAACTTGTTCACTTCAGTCGCTTGTGACGACGACGAAGACGAACAAGACAAAATAGAACCCGATACCATTGCTGTCATTGGCCACATTGACGCTAAATGGAAAAACTGGCCTGTCACTACAGGTTGGAACATGGTTGCCACAAAACCAGTAACTGAGCTAAAACTTATTGGCATGGTAGTGGTAAGTTGTCTTGGAAGGGACAAGGCAGTTCTATTCCAGCAGTTCCCTAACGCTATTCCATTATTCCCTTAGATTGACTATGATAACTTTCACTTGTTGCCTGAAACTGAATTCAATATCAAAAGAAAGGTCGTACAAAAACCAATTATTTCATCGTCTGTGATACACCACATTAAGCCAACATCAACAGCATTAACAACAACAACTGCAGCAATGGTAAGCACGGTCATTGTTGCAACAGCCACACAGACAATCATCGAAGTAGAACATGATGTCGGCACTGTAGTTCACCAACAAACCAACGCTTTATTTATTTGGGTGCTGACTGTCTTTTTATCCATGTACTGCTTACTATCCACTTGCTACCGTCAATTATCAAAACGAAGAAGAAGAGGAACGAAAATGCAAGATGACGAAATCTCTCTTGTTGCTTCCTACCCAAAAAAATCTTGAAATGTTTGATCTTGTGTAAATAGACTTTTAAATTATTATCCCCCCTTGTACAAAATAGAATGGTTGCATAAATATCACAAGTAGATCCCGCTAAATCCAGTCAAATAAAAGGCATATAAAAACTTCTTGTACCCCTTTTACTTTTCTTTTTCTTTTTCCTTTTCCTTTTTCCTAAAACATACACGATGGTGTCTTCTCAACGTTCCTTATGGATCGTGTGCTGTTTAATTATTGTACTTTTATTAGAGTCCGTATTCGCTATCCCAAAATTCAATACAAGTAAAAATGGGGGAGAGATAAGAGAGTAGTGAAACATTGTTGGGTCAGCAATGACTAAATTCTTTTTTTTTTCAACGTTAGTCAATGGTAATTATCATAACGGAACAGCGTGTCCACCTAGTACAAAAAAGAACGTTGTGTGCCCTGTGCTTTGTGTAAGGGATCAAGCCAAGGAATGCCCTGCAAAGTACGGTCCGCGTGCTTGTGCCTCTTCCAACCTCACTTTATGTTCAGACGGATCATGTCAACCCACTTGCACCAGTCAGCAAGACAACAATAATCCCTGCGGATCATGTCCTTCTCAGCCTGGACAAGCTTTAAAATCGTGTTACACGAGCTCATCCGTCGTCGTGGATATACCCAACTACACACCCAATAACGCTACGGCACAACTGTACCAAGTATGTTCCAACGCATTGGGAACACCACTCATTACATCAACGTGGACAAACACCATCACGCCTCTATGGAATGTATGCGACGCTCCCGAAGGAATGAACTTTCCCATCCAATGTAAAGTATCATGCTACATATAAAACACATACAACCTACTCACACATTCATAGCTATCACTGTCATTATTTTCCTCGCGGTCTATCTTGCATTTTTCCCAATGTGGGCAGGGTGGGCATGTTACAAGTACATCAAAGAAAAGGTATATATACACATGCATGTTTGAAATATGTAAACAACAACAATGCTAATATAGATGGGCATGATTGAAATACACTTGTATAGAAGTTTAGAATATCCGAAAATCGAGCTAGACTGGAATCGTTGGCAAGTCATCATGGCAGTCCCCCCATAAAAGAAGAAAAACTCGCTCAAGAACAAGTAGAGTATGTCGACGAAATCGAACAAGTATTGAGACAAAAAGGATTTAGAAATAGTGTGCCGGGTTATCTCTTGGTGGTGTATATGGCCATCCTTTCTGTTTTTTGGATAGCCATCTTGCTCGTGATTTGTTTGGATTATTATGGCTATGTAAGATACAATTTTTAATTTAGAAAAAAAAGAACATAGACTAACCTAAAATGTAACTTGTATCCAGGTCAATGGAACCCCTTTCGGTCTGTTTTACAACTCGTATGATCTCTCCAGCAAGGCCTTCTGTGTCGCTTGGTTTCTCGCGACATCCTGGTACTTGATCATCAACATTGCTCGTACAAAAATTAGAAACTATTTTCGAATTCAGACAACGTTTGATAAGGCCGACTATGTACAGATTGAAAAGGAGCGAAAAGTGATACAGATGATGAACGATAGCGAGAAAAGCGGTGGGTTCATGAGGCAGTTCGAAGACATGACACGACAGCTCCTGGGATTTGATAAGCTGGTAAAAACCGTCGCTGTGAAGGAGAATCATCAGCATCGGTACTTTGAATTTCAGTCCACACGGTACACTTTGGAAGAACACATGTTTCGACCCGCTGTGATTGAGATGAGTACGGATCGAAAAGTGCTTCTAGGCATGGAGAATGGGTTAGATAACAACACAGCACAAAAGCGATTGGACACCGTGGGACCTAATTTTATTCAAGTCAAAGTACCTAGTTTCATTCAAGCGTTTTGGGAAGAGTAAGTTAGAGTATCATGAGTGAATGTGTAGATATCTCTCTAACACATGACTACGTTGCAGATTGACGGGGTTCTTTTATATATACCAACTTATGATTTTATGGATGTACTTTTACTTGGCTTACTGGCAAATTGGTCTATCCGACACACTTGTTATTTTATTAGCGGCTTTTATTAAAGTGGTAGTGAGGTTGAAATCAGAAAATCGTGTCAAACAGATGGCTGAGCATGTAGATACGGCTATGGCTCTGCGACAGGGAGAGTGGACAAAGATATCCACCGCTGACCTCGTCCCTGGAGACGTAATCCAAATTCTACCGAATCAAATTGTCCCCATGGACGGTGTGATTTTACACGGAGATATCGTTGTAGATGAAAGTTCTTTAACAGGTACGCACGAGGTAAACAACTGGCAGTTTGGACATCCTGTACTAACTAAAACTTAGGTGAACCTTTGCCTATTCGAAAATTCCCTCTTCGCGCTGATGGAAACGACCGTTTTGATCCACAATCAACGGGGAAAACTAACAGTTTGTTTGCAGGCACTACCGTCAAGCAAGCCACTGTGATGGAGAATGGCAAAACACCTACAGCGCTTGTACTGAAAACACGTACAGACACAGATAAAGGTCAATTAGTTCAACGTATCTTGTTTCCTCAGCCCGTCTCGTTCATCTTCAACGAGCAATTGAAACTTGTCTTTTGTTTATTACTTATGTGGGCCGTGGTGTTATTAGGCTTTGGTGCTTGGCTGCTGGGAGGCAAAGGCATGACAGCTTGGTTTTACGGTACCATTTGTGCTGCACAAGTAATGAACCCTCTTCTACCAGGTAAAAATACTTATTCTACTCGAAAAAAAAACAAGAAGCAAAACTAAAAGATGGTTTTCTTCACAGCAATTTTGGTGGTTGGCCAGTCAATTGCCGCAGGTCGATTAAGGAAAAAAGGAGTCTTTTGTGTTGATTTGCCTCGCATTTTAATGGCGGGCAAGGTGCAAGTGTTCTGCTTTGATAAGACGGGTACACTCACAAAGGAAGGACTGGAATATTATGGAGTGTATCCTGTCTCTCACTTTGACGAACTTTACAAAACCTACAAAGACTTGGAAGGAACTGATGATAAATTATTGCAAATGGGACTGGCGACATGTCATTCTGTCACTACACTAGAAAATGACTATGTGGGAAATCCAGTGGATATCGTCATGTTCAAGTCCACGGGTGCTCAACTCTCTGGAACCAACAAGCAAGGTCGTGATGTGATCAAGACCAGTGATCATGGTGATTTGGAGGTCTTGCAACGCTTTGAATTCCAACATGCGCGTGCGTCCATGTCTATCGCAGTAAAGGATCAAAATACTGGAGAAACACATGTCTTTTGTAAAGGCTCTTTTGAACGAATCGCAGACATGTGTCCAAATACGCTACCTGAAGACTTTGATGCAAAGACATCACAAAGCGCTAAATCGGGTTGTTATGTGCTTGCTATGGCTCACAGAAATCTCGGTGTTCTCTCTGCAGAAGAAGAGGAAAAGCTGAGCACAGAATGTTCCAGGGATCAGTTGGAAAGTGGTTTGAATTTTGTTGGTCTTGTATTATTTAAGAATTTGCTTAAAGAAGATACTACACCGGCCATACATCAAATAAGACAAGGCGATGTACGTGTGGTCATGATCACGGGAGACAATGCACTGACAGGTGTTTTTATTGGACAACAATGTGGTTTAGTGCCTAGCAACACAAAGATGATGCTCGGTGATATCAGCAGCAACAATGAGGAGGGAATCGCTTGGACGGACATCGATACAGGAGACCCGATCAAGGACATTGATGCAGCTTTGGCGGCAAATCAAGGCGAATTAGCCATTACAGGAAAAGCCTTCCGCTGGTTGGTGGACCACGGCAAAATGCGTGATTACCTCTTTAGCACACGTATATTTGCTCGCATGACGCCCGTGGATAAAATGACTTGTGTGGAGCTGATGATGGAAAAATCTATCGTGGCCATGTGTGGCGATGGAGGAAACGATTGTGGAGCACTTCGATCGGCTCATGTGGGTATTGCTATGTCGGAAGCTGAAGCGTCTGTTGTTTCTCCATTTAGCACGCCCAATCGTTCAGTGCAATCATGCGTTGACCTCCTTATCCAAGGCCGCTCTGCATTAGCTACCTCATTTGCAAGTTACAAGTATTTGATCATGTACGGTGAGACAATGGCTACAGTTAAATTTCTGTGCTTTTACTACACACTATCCTTTTCACAATGGAATTTCATCATGATTGATGCCTTCATCACTGTGTTTTGTTCATTTGCAGTCACTCAAGCGGGGGCAGCCAAGAAGTTGTCTCACCATCGTCCCACTGCTCGTATTTTGGGGCCTGAAGTGTTATCTTCTGTTCTAGGTCAGATGTTTATTAACGTGTGGTTCTTAATTGGCGCCATTATCTGGCTGTATCAGAGGGATGATTTTTTCACGTACACACTATGCGTTGACCTCCTTATCCAAGGCCGCTCTGCATTAGCTACCTCATTTGCAAGTTACAAGTATTTGATCATGTACGGTGAGACAATGGCTACAGTTAAATTTCTGTGCTTTTACTACACACTATCCTTTTCACAATGGAATTTCATCATGATTGATGCCTTCATCACTGTGTTTTGTTCATTTGCAGTCACTCAAGCGGGGGCAGCCAAGAAGTTGTCTCACCATCGTCCCACTGCTCGTATTTTGGGGCCTGAAGTGTTATCTTCTGTTCTAGGTCAGATGTTTATTAACGTGTGGTTCTTAATTGGCGCCATTATCTGGCTGTATCAGAGGGATGATTTTTTCAGGTGCAATGAGTGGGATGCTCGTGCTACAGATGGCTCAAAATGGTGGCTGTTGGGCGATAGTTTTGAAGCTGATGTGGTTACTTTCTTGGCTCTATTTCAATTCGTAAATGCTGCACTTATTTTCAATTATGGCTACATCTTTAGAAAACACTGGTATCGAAATTATTTCTTAGTCTTTGTGTGGTCATTGTTCGTAGCGATTGTGAGCTATTGGGAACTTGCGGGTAAGAAAATATCAGAGGCTTAAATTAAATAGCACAGCACATGAAAAAAGAAGAAATTACTAAATTGCATATTATATTTTTAGATCCAAATCGATTTGGTTGCTTAATGAGACTGAATTGTGGCAATCCTGATGTACTGGAATCATTGGGGTATCCACGTCCTGATTTCTACATTGAACCCTATAATAACCCTCTGGGACATAATGTGTTACCTAAAACTTTCCGCTATCAGCTATGGGCTTACTCCATAGGTAACATGTGTGCGGTTCATATTTGGGAAAGATTTGTGGTACTAGGTCCTGTTCGACAATGGTTACGAAAAAGGTATCCTTTACAAAGATTCCAAGTAAAATTGTAATAGTCTTAATTAAGGAAAATGACCATGCGTCCACTTTAAGAGTTTCTAAAACTAATTAAAATATTACATTTCATATCCAATTAATTTCTAATTAAGGCAAAACATAAAAAATATGTCAGATGTCTTTTTATGCTATCAGTTAAATTGATAACTTACAGTGCTTACGGTCCCAGCTTCAAAAATCATTTAACGGCTTTTCAAAACCCAATTGGCGATAATGCGTGCTAAGGCTAAAATTACGTGCATCTAGGGGCTGTTGGTTTAAGCACATCAACGCTTCTTTATTACAAGTGGTTATTCTATTGGAGTATATTATAGTTTTATAAATGGTTTCCACAGCTCTGGTTTAGATCCGTCGAAGCTTATCCAGACTAAGTGATCAGTACATCCTAAACTTCTTCCTAAATCGACAACTAGCTGGGTAACACAACGACTGCCTCTTCATAGAGAATGCATGCTATTATAAAACAGACCATTAACCTGACAAATTTGAAAAAAATTCTCTGAAAAAGAATAGTAGCGTGAACAACAAGCATTTTGATATGAAAAAAAAAGACGCTAGTTCTGTCACTTCCACTCCTCTGAAAACAGTCCATTTACATGTTCTGTAAGACATCGGAATTTCTCGCCGCGGCGCAGGTGCTCAATGTTCAACATTTAAAGATGAAAAAGTACACAAAATTGCATTAGCCCGTCAACAAATCGTTTATTGCGGTTAATCCAAAATCGATGTCTCTGGTGCTACTTATATTCTAAAAAGGACATAGGAAGAGTTAGCTAGAAATCCTATCTAATTAATTTTTACTCACATGGACAATAATTTTCCAACTTGATATAACTGAGTCATACACAGGTCTTGGAGGGATGTCGTATGTTGTAGTATATTTTTGGACGAAGTACTCCCATTCATCATCTTTAAATAAAGACTTTTGAAAAGTTTCGGTCACATCGCAAATGTCCAAAATCGACGACAGTCCATCACTGCAAGTTACATAGAAGTTTATTAGCAAATGTGATTGCATGTCAAAATTTGTGATACAAACGTCATTATCTTGTAGCCTCTCGAGTTTATATCGGTATTTTCTTTGAATAACTCTACTGCTTTCCTTTTAATGATGGTACCAACGGAAAGGTGATTGCCTTCTATCAAGACATCATCTAATTCACACTAAAACGAAGATAGGATTTCAATACGTAATGGCTAAATTTTTCTTCTTCAACTATTACCAAAGTGCTCATATCCACTGATTGCTTTCTCATCTTATTAATCCTCTTTTCGCTGCTCCTTAAACTTTCCTTTCTCTTGTTACTAGTTGATACTAAATAGCAAAACAATTAGCGCAACATTATTCCATCCCAATAGGTATTGCATACCTTCAGTGTGTTCCTCCAAGTTTAGAACATCTCGAGCGATCTTGTCTACTTGCAGTGTACCTTGAATGCGGTCAGCATGCTTGGGGTAATATCAGTATTTTTGTAATCCTTCTTGCTTATACGCAGTCCACGCCAACCACAATACAGAGTGTCTTCTGGACAGAATTTTTCAGCTTGCTGACATAATGTTTCAAAAGATATGACAGCCGTCTTCACGAGCCCCACTTTACTACTTTAAAAATTATCAACAATTTGTGGGATGGTTAAAGTGTGTGTTCACTTGATTACTTACTTGATGACATCTTTATGACCTTTCTTTTTTATAGCAGCAAAAAAGTCTTTCTCTCGTTTGTTATAAATGTTCAAAAGAGCACCATATCTGTTGGTTAGGTCATAGCTTTTTTTAACCACATTGTTGACACGTTTCTCGTAATTAGCAATTTGTTCTCCCTGTCTAGCAAGCTTTTGTAATTTGAGGTTATGAGCTCTTAGCTCCTTGCCTCTTAATTGATCTGAACCTCTGACTTTTCTCTTCTCTCTGTCTTTATACAGCTTCCAATGCAGTGTTATTAATTTGTTTCTATTCCGCAGCAAAAAATTACTTGAGTATCTTCTTCTTATTCGCGTTTTGCATACTTACCTCAATTATAATCTTCTTCATAAGCTCTTCCCATAGTTTTGGGGCAGTAGTGTTCCAGAATTTGTTGTTGACGATATCCTTTGAAATTTTCTGGGATAAAAATTTAGTTCAGGCTACGGACAAAATTGTGGTTGAACATAATGAACTTACCGCCAGCTTCTTGTCGAGAGCATTCAAGTATTTGTTCATATCACTATTATCAGGAACTTATTCTTTAAAAGTTTGACATCTGAAGAAAGCGAACTGTGACAACATTGCTTTGTAGTTGGTGTACTTTGGCATAACTTTAAATCATATAGCGTAATATCGTATTGATTAGGTTCCGTCAAACACTAGTAATCTGCGAGGAGGAAAGAGAGTTGGATAAAAAAATGCTAGACGGTAATTAAAGAGTTTATTTTTCAAATATTTCATGATTTAAGGGAGTCCTTATCCACACAGGTTTATTTTACCTACCATATTCTTTTCCGTCTTAGGTGATGTCTATCACTCAAAGTCTTCAACAAGTACCTTTTGGAACAGGTAAAGAACACGGAAAAACCGAACATCTATACGGCCGTGGAAATGAAGGCCTGTATTGCGTATGTATGTACACCACCGAATTCATCCGGAATACACTTAATATAGGGAAAAAATCCAATATGTAAACGTTCATGATAGAGGAAATATTAGAAAAGAAAAGAGAAGAGAGCAGAAAGAAACACATTTGTGGTCAATATTTATAGAAATATAAGCTAGTTTATCACGAAAGAGCCCCAAAAATGATTTATTATCGACAGAACAATCAAGTTGGACGCTTGCTATCTCATTATCCAAAAAAAATCTGTGTGGATAGTGAAAAATTTCTGTGTGGGTAAAGACTCCCATGATTTAATTTGGGTATTATAAATGTAGAGAGGGTCATTTTAGTGCATCAAGAATTAGATATATTTTATGTATCAGTGAAACTGACAACAGTAGGACGACTACCCGTTTTTTTTTTTGAACGAAAATTCCTCATGTATTCAGTCCACTGAGCTATAGCCATCATTTTGATAAATCATGCTTTGCCTAATACTTTAAACCTTTTATGGTATTGACCATTTGCTCAATTTTGATTGACGGGCAGAGAAATTTATTTCCAAAAGAAACTATTTGTGGATATTGTCAACGTGGTTGATATCAGCAACCCGAAATTCAGTATTCTTCACTTTTTTATCTGTTTATGGAGATGTTTTTGACCCTTTTCTCGATTTTTATTGGCGGAGGCGAAAAATTAACTTCTAATTTCATTTTATTCTATGGCGATGCTGTAAAAAGTGAGCAGATTTCATAGATACGACGAATCAAGAACGTTACACACCAGTAGCTGTAGTTGACGACGTAGCATAAACTTCACTTATCTTCCAAGAGAGCTTAGCATCACCTTCTCATCTTGGCATTAGGTGATGAAATAGAACCACTTAGCATTACTGCATAATTAGAATGATAAAATTTATTAATGTTAAACATTGGATTTCGCCACATTAAAGAAAACAAGAAATTTCCATTTTTCGTCATTTTCGGGGTAGCCATTATGCTTTCCCTAATTAGGACATACTCACCATAAAAAAATTCACAGCATGAAAAAAAAAGCACATATGCATCACTATTCGTCTAAAAATATGCAGTAATAAGAGTTTGATTATCTATTACTAGTAAGCATGCTGAAGATGATTTTGGGTTAAAAAAAGCAGCAGATAGTAATGCGGGAAGCTACTTCAAACAAAAAATATCATCCATTGTTTTTGGAAAAGCCAATTTTAAACGCCGTTTTGTTATAAAAAGAGTCTTCTTTTTTTTCCCTTCCTGTTTCTCTTTTTTTTTTCAATTATCTTATCAAACTAAACTTATATTATCCCCACATTTATCAAATGGTCACACACTCAAGAGTCGCTATTGTAGGAGCCGGAGCCGTAGGTGCTTCTCTGGCTTATGCTTTGATGTTTAAAAACATCTGTTCCGAAATTTTAATTGTTGATATCAACCCAGATATCGTGCAAGCCCAGGTTCTTGATCTTGCCGATGCCGCCTGCGTAAGTCATACTACTATTCGCGGTGCTTCTTCAGAAGAAGCTGGTCAATGTGATATTATTGTTATCTGCGCAGGTGCCAATCAAAAGGAAGGCGAACCCCGTACTAAATTAATCGAACGTAATTATCGCGTCCTCAAGAACGTCTTTGGTGGTATGCAACCTATTCGCCAAGATGCTGTCATTTTAATGGTCGCTAACCCTGTGGATATCTTGACTCACATCGCTCGCAAGCTTTCTGGTTTACCTCCCAACCAAGTTCTTGGATCGGGAACCTACTTGGACAGTACTCGTCTCTGCGTAGAATTAGGTAATCTTCTCAGCGTCAACCCACAATCCATTCACGCTTACGTTCTCGGTGAACACGGTGATTCTCAAATGATTGCCTGGAGCTCAGCCACTATCGGCGGTCAACCTATATCCACTTTCCCTGAATACGAAGAGTTGGACAGAAAGGCGATTGAAAGAAAGGTAGCTGGTAAGGCAATGGAGATTATCAAGTTAAAGGGCGCTACTTTTTACGGTATTGGTGCGTGTGCTGCTGATTTAGTTCACTCCATTGTCTTGAACAAAAAAGTCGTTCACCCAGTTTCTGTTTATTGCGAAAAGTATGGTGTTACATTATCTATGCCTGCCAAGATCGGATGGGAAGGTATTCAACACGTTTATGATGTCCCATTGAGCAAGGAGGAGGAGGAGAGATTGGTTCAGTCTGCAGAGGCTCTTCGTTCAATCCAAGATCTCTATTAAATTATTATTTAACCACTGTTTACATCATATATACCCCTCTTATAGTTTCTACACATCCATTTTATATGGTCCTATATTTATACAGATGACGCATTTATCATTTTAATTTTCAATAAAGGTCAAAGAGCATTTTGGCATGTATTTCAAATTGTTATCAAAGTGTATTTTTTGTTTGATTTATAAAGTGAAAGAATTTTCAAAAAATTCGCATACGTGTTTAACCGACTCAATTGAAATACCCTAACTTTCACTGGAAAATATAGGGGATTCTCTCACGCACAACTCTACTTGTATATTTCCCCAGCTTGATTTTTCATCACCTCGACAGAACATGAATGGCAAAGTCGTGAGCCGACTTTCTTAGCTTTCTAGCTCACTCTTGTTTTTACTCAAATGGTAGATGACGTTGTTCACTCAATGATGGATTACCTGCTTCAACTATGTGGTATAGATAAGATAAAGCAGTCTCCTATAAAGCCTTTTAGTGATCTATTGTATTTTACGACATAGTCTCTTTCCATCATGCTCAGGTTGTTTTTTTCAGGTAATACCTTCGTAACAAGCAACATACTCAATCCAACACTTACTTGATTTTATCTGTATGGTAACTATTAATAGATGTACAACCAAACTTGATTTTAACGGCGTTCCATGTCTGACACACATAATACCCAGGGACTACAGTGACTCTGATTTACAAAAATGGTTGAAATCAAAACGTTGACTCGAATATTTCATTCACCCAAATATCATGACAGTCAGTGAATCGCTGCGTTAGGAACTTTGGTCTCTCTTGAGGCGATCGCGCGCATAGGGTCTTCTAAGATCTCGGTTCCCAGGACTGATTTAAACTCTTTTCAGTAACATAATCGCCTCTTATTCATCTGCTTTATTGCGGATAACAACAATTGTACGCTCAAGTGCTTAAGAACTTGAAAAATCTGTACAAGCAGGAAAAGCGAAGAGGAAAAGATAGATTGTAGTGAAGGAGAGCTTCTGCGCATAATATTTAAAAGTCCTTAGAGTTCACTTATGATTGGCTCATTGGCTCAAGCGAATATTGTGGATTCTCCACCCCCATTCACAAGGCGGGATTTTGAATTAAAAATAAGAAAATCCCAGTTTTTAATAATTTAAGTGAAACATTTTTTTTTTTTACTGCGACAGTTAGGGGGTGGATCAAAGCACGGTTGTTATTTTCAGAGATGTGATCAGTTGATATATAAGAAAATACCACAGGCCAAAAAATTTTCTATAAATTTTCTTGAATAAAGACTTTTATTACATTACAGAAATCAGAGAAGACGTGCTCTGCTTCGCTACAGTGTAAATGAACGGATAAAAATCATGACATTTTTTTGGTTACACATAACCTTTAGCGGACCGATGATTTGCAAACCCGCCTTTATGGTATTTTGCTCTCCACACCCGTAAGGTAGAATGTATAATACATAGGGCTGACATGCACCAAAGACGAGCTTGAGATTACTCGAGGCAACGAGTAATAATTTAAGTGAAACATTTTTTTTTTACTGCGACAGTTAGGGGGTGGATCAAAGCACGGTTGTTATTTTCAGAGATGTGATCAGTTGATATATAAGAAAATACCACAGGCCAAAAAATTTTCTATAAATTTTCTTGAATAAAGACTTTTATTACATTACAGAAATCAGAGAAGACGTGCTCTGCTTCGCTACAGTGTAAATGAACGGATAAAAATCATGACATTTTTTTGGTTACACATAACCTTTAGCGGACCGATGATTTGCAAACCCGCCTTTATGGTATTTTGCTCTCCACACCCGTAAGGTAGAATGTATAATACATAGGGCTGACATGCACCAAAGACGAGCTTGAGATTACTCGAGGCAACGAGTTGAAAACATGAAACTCATGTCTCCTAAAAATGCAGATCAATTGACACCTATCAAATGCTTACCATTGTTGTCAATAATTTGGAACTGAAAAATACAGCTTTAACTTGATTGGATGCTGTTTCCATAGACCTGATTTTAGTACCTCTTGCTTGCCTCTACGACAACGACAATCGACGCTATAGCTAAACTGGCATTTTATTTAAATGTGTACTTTGGTGAAACAATGCTCTGAATGGTTCAGGTCTATAATTCCAATGCTGCACAGATATGCAGGCATAGTACAACCTTGGTGGGATACCCTTTAAATCTTGATGCGTCGCTGACTTCACTAAGAATATCGCGTCGTCCAAATATTGTATAAATGTATATCCTATTTGCGGTAATCAAGTAGCAGCATTTTTCAATATCCACATCAAAGTGGAACGCAGGTTTAATGTTAAGAAATACCATATATAGTATCAAAGTGGGCAAAGTCAAATAAACAATTGAAAATCCGCGAAAATTAGAAAACATCACGGTATCGTGTGTATTGTTGATTTGTTTATTGTTTATGGGACACAACACCATTCTACTTTTAATCGAAAACAAATGGCTAGTAGTGTCATTAATCAACAGGAACAGCGAGCCATGGGTAATGTACAGCGATTTGTCGGGTTAATTTGGGAGTGTGAAAAGTTGGTGCTACGAGCTGTATGGCACTTTGAAGCGTATGGGTCATTTTGATAACCTGTGTTCAGAAGTGAAGGAAAAACTTACCAGTAGATCCGCCAGTATTATTCTCAGAGATTTTGTGCGATTGAAGAAACGTGGCAACGGACAAAAGTGTTTTACGACGAGAAAAACATCATTGTTTGTAGTTTTTGAGTACATTATTCCCATAGGCGACTTTTTTCATCTTGTCAACTGTCTTCTCTATTCTATCTTTCCCTTCAAATAAAACGTCATGGTAAAGTTTTCAGAAAAAATAGTGAGGCAATTTGGTAGCCGCTTAAATATTTGCGCGCGCTTTGAAATAGCTTTTCATTATCACTTTTTTATTTTAGCATCTTCCAGTAAACTTCTTTTTCTTTTTCTTTCCATTTGTATATCTTTTTTTATCGTATTTATTCTATTTAATCAAATCAATCACAGGAAACAGACTTAATTTACAATATGTTGTCCAGTTCAGAAAAGGAATCCACCTCTTTACCCCCACCTTCCGCTTTGTTTGGCTCAAATTATTATTATCCACCAGGTCCAACACAACAACAAGCGGTTGTAGAAGCTAGATCGGGTTACATTCTCCCTCCACCATCAAGTCTTCCTGGATACCATTTACCTCCTCCACCACAGTACATGTATCACCACCACCCACATCAACAACCTCAACCACCACAACAAGCAAATAGTAATAGTAATAGTAACAGTAACGGCAACAATGAATATAACAACAACATTTACTATTATCAACCTCCACCTCCACCTCAACCACCTCAACAACAACAATCGATTCCAATTCAATCAAGTAATAAAACAAAAGACACAGTAGTAGTAGAAGAAGCACCAAAAAAGAAAGAAGAAAAAGTAACCAAGCGTAAACGCCGTATACAATCCTCCAATGATCCATCAAATAAGAAGAACAAGAAAGCTACACCACCCTATCATTATGAAGTGTTAGAATTAAAGCAACCTAAAAAGGCATCAAAGAAGCAACGCAAAGAATCGGAAGCAGTGTCCGCAGCTGCAGCTACCTTGGCCTCCTTTGCTTCCGTGTCACCTCCACAACAGAATCATGATAGTGAAGAAGAACAAGAAGTAGAACTGTTCGATGAATGTGTCAATTTAGAAGCCTGTGCAGGTCAAGGTGGACGATATGAATGCGATCGATGCGGAAGCAATTATAGACATTTAAACTGTTTACAAAAGCATGGGTGGGGACATACTGAAGTACGTCTTAGTATGTCTAAACAACAACAAACTCAAATAATAGAGGTAATTTAGCTTTGTTTTTTTTCTATAAAAAAAATTTTTTTTTTATTAATACTTTCATAGGCAGCACAAATCTTAATGGATATTGCTCGTTATGGAATGAAAATGCGAATGCTTCAATAATAATCACCCTCATTTTTTAATAGCATATTTTGATAAGATTTCCCAACTTTTCTCTTTTGTATACTCCTCTCTAATATTGAACATATTCAAGCTCACATAAATAAAAATCACCTTTTTCATCATTCTTTTTGTCAAAACTGACCCTGTTCCCCCCCTCCCACTTTTTTGTGTAATGGTACAAAAAATATTTTTTATTTTAAACTTTTCACTATTTTCCTTTTTGGACACAGTGTGATGCAAAGCTGGGTCAGCCAATCAGATCTTATCCATGACTTAAAGGCAGAACAACCATCTCCAATAAGTCATTAATCCATCTATCTCTGATATTAGCCCATTCTTCATCCATGACAAGCGTATGTCTTTCCAAATTAATAATAGCGCCAGCTAAATGTCTTTCCGACCTTGCGCTTGCAACTAGTGTTAACCAGGTCTCTCTTTCTTGTATCCATGATTCTGTCACTGCGGTCCATAATAAAGCCATCTCCAATTGCACTAATTGATAAGCTACCTCTTCAATACTATTAGGTACTCGAGAAATCCACTCAGCTCTTTTTGCTAGCCATTTAGGTGACTTGTGACGATTATAAATATGAGATTCGTATAAACACAGCTTAGAATTAAGCGCTTTAATTGTGCTGAGAACCGAAGTTTCATAAGAAGGCGGTGCTTCATGACGGTGGCTACTAGAAGAGGATGGAGCATGAGAGGAACTAGTAAATGCTGGTGGTGGACTGTCTGCTCTATTCGATTCTTGCCGCTGCTGCTCTTGTTGTGTTGTGACCGAGGATATATTCTCTTGCTGCTCATTTGTAGTGTTTGTCTCTAAAGCCGCCGCTTCTTCTCCTTCTGCTTCTTGGAGGCTAAGTGAACTGCTATTACTACTTGTTACCTCATCACCAGGCGTTGTATCAGGAGAATTGCTATCTTGTTGCAGTGATAATAGACGCTCCAATTTTTCAGAAAGTAGATCCATCTTGATTTGCATTTCAATATTGGATTGAATCAAGTTATGCGTAGCGTAATCTTCAGGCACATGAACCTCCCAAATGTCTTCGCTGTGATTAGAAATGACTATTCTTTTAGGTATTAACTCTGCGTATAGATTGTTAGGATCGAGTTGAAATGGGACGAGCTTGGAGTTAGATAAGAGTGCCGTAGCTTTTGGTAAGAGTAATTGAACGTCACTGAAAAGCAACACTTGCTCCTGTTCAATTATTCTGATGGGTATCTGGTATAATGTATTATCGTGCTCTACTAATTTATACAATGATTTTGAAGTTTCTCCCTCCATCATAATGTAAGTTTAACTGGTAGAGAAAATAGGAAAGGACGCCGAATTTAGTACGATATTCAACAGTTTGCTCAAAAATTGCCTTTTCGGGATGCTGAAAAATTTCACTGTAAATCAGGAAGATGCGCAGTACACTGTTACCTGATTGATACGTGACGAATGCTAGAATACAGATACGAAAGAGCCCATTCTACGGAAAACACCCGTCAATCAGACAAGAATATTAACAGGCTTAAAAGACAACATTGTAATCCATACTCTAAATCGACCTTGGGCATATCTCTCATCAATAAAATGCCCTGTTTCCAAATGGCATATTGACAGCAACTCCTAACCCCTTTCTCTCTTCATTGAAACATATACTCAGATAACTGACCATCAAAATGGCTTTTAATGTCTTTTTTTTTTACTTGAAAAAATAGAAATAAAAGAACATGACCATAAACACAATGAATAACGTTAAACAGCACCACATAGTGCCAGATTCTTTTGACGCCATAATCTTGAAGTTATTCATGGTTTTTCCTAACACAGACCCAGTATTTGAAAATTGGTCGTTCTAAATATGACCGTCAACACGTCAGCGACCTTTTTCAATCTCTTCTACCTTCACGGTCTTTTTCAACTTACCATGGTATCAATTAAGCTGTTGCCGTGACGGATTTCTTCTCCGATTTTACCAGTAATCTATTCCAGGCTTCCGAGTTAGTCATCGCAGTACAAGCAAAGAAACGACTCCTCCTTCAACTTACACTTTTCAAAATTTTCACTTTGGCAGACAACCCTGAAATCTCGTCATCATTTTGACTTTCTAAGTAATCTAAATCTCTATCATTCAAGTTCACTCGAACAGATTGCTGCTGCTGTTGCTGCTCATCAAAATTAAATGGTGATGGTGTACGTCCATCATCTGTCCTTGCATCTCCCAAAAGTGCAGATCTATTATGTAAGTTTTGGTAGTTTCTAAGGTTGAAAGAGGATGTTAATTCTAATGTCCATCTGCTTTTACAACAATAAGAAAATTGGGTGGTTTGCAGGCACCTTACACTAGTTCTATTTCCAAATTGTCTTGACATGAGCTCTTTTTATTTTATATATATATATATTAATGAGTGGTGGAAGAAGAGGTTTAAAGAAAAAAGGAATAGAAATGATGTGGAACAGAGTAAAGAAAACCGCATTGTCGGAGTTTATGAGGTCTACTTCTTGCTTTTGGTCTTTTTTGATGGACACTCGTCAGTCTCTGTGGACCACATCTTCACCCAGTCAATGGCTAGAGCACGTTTGTTTCCTTTACCCCATGTTGGCAGCCACTTATCTTTAGCTTCGTAAAATGCATTAGGAGCGTGAGGATCGCTGTTCTTCCATGGCTTATTATCTTCTTCTGGCCAATAACCATTGACACCACCAACAGCCAAGTTTAACACCTATTTCATTAAAAAACAAAGTGGTGAATAAAAAAAGAAAGTCTAGCATCAAAGAAATTAAATTACTAGGTAAAATTCTTGGTCAAAAGGTGCTGAAATGTCCCCACCCTTCCATGGGTTCATAGTAGGCTTTTTGAATCCGCCTCGAGTCCAAGCAGACTTGTCAAAATCAACCTGTAATAAAGTCTTATCATCTACATAAGTTCTTAGACTTTCTTTGGTCCACTCCATTCCATAAGTATGGAAGCTTTCGCTAAAATCTTTTTGTTTTGGAGGTGTAATCATTTCTTTTTGAGTCAAAAAGTATTTGTTTAAATGGAAGTGGGGACCCCAATGTAAAGTTGATAATACTGAGGAACTGTTTCCGTGAGGACTGCGCTGATTTCCTTTTGATTCCATCTACATACACATAAATTAGTAACGAGTGCGCGATATACGTTTTATGGGGCGATCTAGATCAAGAATACGTACAATATCAATCTCGCCTATTTACATTAAAATTAGACTCGTTCCATGGAATTAATTAAATCAAAAATAAACACAATACTCACCACTTGCTGGCCAACCGCCATAAGCAGAATACTTGGGAAGCATCCAAATAGCAGGCCTAATACATCTATTTAATTATCCATGATACATACATTCCCATAATATATGCATACCACAGCCAATCTCCTCTTGGTAAACGTGCTCTCACTTCAACTTTGCCGTATTTAATAGAAGCACTATCGATAGTTCTTAATCGAGCAGATTGAATAGGATTGATCAAGTTTCCATTTGCAGCAGGTCCAGACGATCTTTCACAACCATAGTTGGAGTTATCTGTGCAGTCTTCGGATGGCGAGCCTGAAAATAAGTTTACTCTACCACCATTCTTTAGGGCGTCTACACCAATCGTATCTTCAGTCAACGTTGGTTTCAAGTATAGGACACCATTTTCAACAAAACTGTTGGAACGATTATTTGTGTACCACTGAAATTCCCAATTACCGCCTAACATTTAGTTTTCGTGTTAAATTCCATATTGTAATTATTATAATCTTCTGTTTCTTACCACCACTAAGTGTTATCTCATGCTTTTTTATATGACAAGTTTAATATGCACGTTTTACTTTTGAGATGTTCTATTTGTTATTTACCTGCCAATTTTTGAGATTAAATGTATCAAAGTGGTCTTCAAAGATGAGACAATAGTCGTCGGATTTAGCTTCTGTTGAATTAGTACTTGCTGCGCTAAAGCCAGAAGACTTGATGTTTTGTTTTGCACCACTGTACTCAAAACCAAGCACTGAGTATGTGCCCAATAATAGTAAGGCAGCTGCAGAGTAAACACTACTTATCACCATGTTTCAATATATATGTTAAAAAATAGCAGAAAATGGATAGAGATGAAAGAAAGGGAAAAAGGGACGCAGATATTCTATTTAGTAAAAAGCATTTTTTTTATCCCATACATAAATAATATTCTGGATAGTTGTGATTGCAGCCTCCATTCCTTTATTGAGATAAACACGACAAGGAAGAATGCTGTTGTCTACAATTTCTGATCTCGGAAAGATTAATACTCAGATTTCGACCCGGACAGCCCCAAGGTAATATGATTGCACACAAGTAGATAATAAACTGACTTGCAGATATTTACATTTCATACTTGAAGGTGTGGTCTTTCATATGATATATTTGCTGTTTGGTAGGTTGCATTTCCTTTTTCAACGATTATCATTAGCCAAATCAGACCATATCTGCCATGAAGTACGGGAAGGTATTTGCCCAGTCTCTAGATCTGTTACAATACATGATCCACTCTTGCTGATTTGGCTCTATTATTGAAATTTATGGGTCTTTTGCGCCGTAGTGCAATAAGAGGAGTCTCATAACTTTACGTCTACGGGTTGCTCTTTGTGTGAGGACCTGTTTATTCTAGATTCTTGCATTTTTTTCTACATCACTTCCCTTGGAAAGAGTCAATTTTGCACCAAATTAATTTTCTGAAAACACAATTTTAATTTGAAGGCCAACCCATATTTCCCAGCTTTACGTACTATATTATTATTTATTCACCTATACACCTAATGAGCTCAAAAACTACAACGCAATCCACAAAAACAAAACGCCGTAATCAACGTCGACACAATTCCTCAAAGAGTTTGGATAAAGAAAAAAGCGATCACGACTCAATCACAGATGCGCAAGCAAACAAAGATCGCTTTATAGATTTAGCTCAAGCAGCTTTAGAAGAGGCGGATATCGAAGAGGAAAGAAAAGGAGTCATTCACGAAGTTATGGAAGCTTTAATAGCCAAAACTGGAGCACCGCTAGTAGCAGAAGTTATTTCAGAGCAATTACGAAGTCAAGATGTAATTGAAAGGTTAGCGGAACTTCATGAAGAGGAAAGACAAAGACTTAACGACAGTCCACTTATGAGTCGTGCTGACTCAACAGACAGTATAAACTCTTTAAAAGAGCCCGATGAAGAGTTTGAAGACAAGCACGACGAACTATTCAACGAACGCTCACACTCACCAGAACCTACAATTGTATTTATAGCAGAATATTTATGGCGATTTTTTAGAGTGCTAATACTCTCAAGTGTGGTTGGATTAGTATACCACTTTCTAAGTAGTGACATTAATAGGATCTTAATAAAGTGAAAAGAAAATACCAAAACGTAAGCAGAAAAAATCAAGGAGTTATAGCATTGCCAAGAAGGCGAGAGAGAACCCTTTTGGGGTCCTTACTTTAATAAATTTAATGCAGAACTGTAGTGGCTTGATTGCCTTTTAAAGTGTGCAGCCCGATGACAATGCTCACAATGAATACCAAAAATCTTTACATCCTTCCAAGTTATTCATTCTTTTAGGTACAATTATATACGGACCTTTTTTAAATGTGCTTTATATGAAGCGGCACAATTGCAGTAATGTGAATTCGTGTATTTACTTGTGTGTGTGTATCAATGAGAAACATGTGAAAGCAGTCGGGAGCCGATAAACATACTCTCAAGTGTGGTTGGATTAGTATACCACTTTCTAAGTAGTGACATTAATAGGATCTTAATAAAGTGAAAAGAAAATACCAAAACGTAAGCAGAAAAAATCAAGGAGTTATAGCATTGCCAAGAAGGCGAGAGAGAACCCTTTTGGGGTCCTTACTTTAATAAATTTAATGCAGAACTGTAGTGGCTTGATTGCCTTTTAAAGTGTGCAGCCCGATGACAATGCTCACAATGAATACCAAAAATCTTTACATCCTTCCAAGTTATTCATTCTTTTAGGTACAATTATATACGGACCTTTTTTAAATGTGCTTTATATGAAGCGGCACAATTGCAGTAATGTGAATTCGTGTATTTACTTGTGTGTGTGTATCAATGAGAAACATGTGAAAGCAGTCGGGAGCCGATAAACTGGAAATTAGACATTGATATAGCACCAGTCGTTTCAACACAGGTTTAGAAAGAAAATTAACATCATCATTGGTTAAAGCACTTATTGCAGTTTGCAGAAGATCAGCTTTTTGTCAAGAACAAAAGCATACAATGGCGATATCGTGACCATTTGCACTTATCCTTACAGTTCACTCTATCATTCAAGTATAAAATGTCTCCTCTCCCCTCTTTACATGCCCCTACGCTAGTTTCAATCCCTTTACGCCCCCTAAATGACATTAATCCAACACTTTAATGAGCTGATAATTGTGATAGAGTTAAAGTTTCTTGGTGGTTAATTTTTAATAGTGTCAATGCTTGTATTAGCGTACTTTGATCTACTAATTCTGGAATATGCTGTGGGTCGCACTGGTTCAATTTCTGAAGTCACTAACTCTTCTTCCTCCTGCTCGACCTTGACTTCTGTAGTGGCCTGATCCTGCTGGCTCACCGACGTAGTATCTTTAGATTCCGCCTGTGTATTCTCCTCCTAAAAAATATTGTTACTTAGATCAATACTTTTTCGCTCTCTATGCCGAATAATGTAAAATGTATTACTCTTCTATTGTATCCTCTTGGTCGTCTAAATAACAAAATGTGTGGTTCTGGAGCTATAAGATATCAATTTTTAGTTATTCTGTTGTACAAAATTAATGCAATGCAGTACATACCATAAACCATGTAATGCGTCCAGCCTAGTGACTGTCTGACACCATAACTTTCCCATTCCTCTCTCCCCATCAGTTTTGGTACAGGTGGTAACCATCTTGAAATCATTTTGGGTAATATAACATGTCTTGACATATATTGTACCATTAGTTAACTTTCTCGCGTTATCCTGCAACTATCTCATACCTATATTCATACACATCATCTATAATAGAATAAACGTTAGAAAGAACTTGAGATACTAAACAAATTTTCATTTACCATAATAATAACTGGAATAATCAATTGTCGCTTTGTACTCGTTTATATCTTTTTCTCGCTGTAACTTCTCCTGCTGCTTTTCCTCGTCAGTCAATTCCCTCGGTGGCGGAGGATAAGGCTCCCTTTTATACTGCCTTCGTTTTGAATATAACTTTCTTCCTCTTTCGTGAATCGCTTGAATCTCTGCAATGGTTTTAGGTATCAGGTTTTTGTATTCTCTCAGATTCAAGTCCTTTTCCATAGGCTTATTCACGGGAGCTTGTTGTGGTTGTGCTTGTGGCTGTGGTTGCTGTTGTTGTTGCTGCTGTAGTGGCTGTTGGTTTTCTTGAGGCGGTCGATTTTCTTGAGGTTGCCTGTATTCCTGTAACTGTTGCTGCTGCTGTTGCTGATGCGATTGCATGCTATTGTTAGTTATAGGTTGATTTTCTTGATTCGTGCTATTCGATTCCATTCTTCTTTCTATTTGAAAATATAAGCGACAGTGTGAAAAAAAAAAAATTAAATTATCACCACTCACAAAGACGTCACATTGAAATGCAAAACAATACGCGTTTAATAAGTCGCATTTTACTTTCTTTCAACCGAAAAAAAATTCAAATTCTGCGGTCGTCATCATACCTGACTAAAAAAAAAAAACGTGCCAAGAACGGGTACAACAGAAAAATGGTTGGTTAATGAAAGTATGATTCTTTGCAGAAACTGCAGGTAGCCTATTATAGAAATCACAAAATTGGGCAAATTCTACTAATATACGTCGCTACTGCTCTATATTCTGAACAGCTAAGAATGGGTAAAAGTTTCAAGTAACAAAGAATCGTTGGTTCCAGTTCGGAAGCCAATATGTGCCATAGGGTGGATCATCATGGAAGCTTTAATAGCCAAAACTGGAGCACCGCTAGTAGCAGAAGTTATTTCAGAGCAATTACGAAGTCAAGATGTAATTGAAAGGTTAGCGGTTTTACTTTCTTTCAACCGAAAAAAAATTCAAATTCTGCGGTCGTCATCATACCTGACTAAAAAAAAAAAACGTGCCAAGAACGGGTACAACAGAAAAATGGTTGGTTAATGAAAGTATGATTCTTTGCAGAAACTGCAGGTAGCCTATTATAGAAATCACAAAATTGGGCAAATTCTACTAATATACGTCGCTACTGCTCTATATTCTGAACAGCTAAGAATGGGTAAAAGTTTCAAGTAACAAAGAATCGTTGGTTCCAGTTCGGAAGCCAATATGTGCCATAGGGTGGATCATCAATTTTGGTATCTGATTTGTAAACATGGAGTTCTGAAAAGGAGTGGAATTTAAGAATAAGGGATCGGAAGAGCGACTGATTAGGAAATCAGTTACATTTGACTTTCTACACATTTTTGGCAGTGGCGAGTAAAATATTAGACCCAGGATCATTTAATTACCGTCACCATTATGCAAGCCCAGCTTTTCGTGCATGTCTTTTTATCTTTCTGCAATAAGGGAAAATAGTATTGTTATTGCCACCTACCACTATGTGGCGAGTAGAAAATTTGTTTATATAAATATGGAGTAATTATTTCATTTTCTGATTTCTTTCCTTCCTTCTTTCCTTTTCATAAACAAGCTATATATCATCTCAACTCTTTTCGCTAGTTACTCTAAACAACATAACTTTATATATTCAATTTACACTCACTACCACGAAAAAAGTCTTTCCTGTCAAATTTCGTTTTTGACATGAACCTCTATCCGCCTTACTATTCTATTACATTCAACCACTTTTTATCTAGCGATTGGATACAACATATGTCAACGAGTAATACTACAATGAAACGCAAACGTGAATCTTTAACAATGGACGACCATGATAGTAAGAGAAAAGCAATATCAACAATCAATCACTTCCAAAATGATTTAGATCATTTGTTCTATGAATGGAACACCATCAATATTGTATTGGATTCGATCCGGAATGCTTTTACAATAAAAGAAGATGTAACTGAGGCACACCTCGATGAAGTAGACCGAGAATTAAGTATCGCCTATGACGACCTCATGTCTCAAGTCCGCCATCTTGAACGTCAACTAAAACGCTTAACCAATGAGATACATCAAAAACTTATTGTTCAACAACAATCACAACAACAACAACAACAATGGGATCGTCGCCCTTCGACTCCAACTCCAAATAGGGCCATTGTATTTGGTGTAACATCAACCCAAAATAAGTAAACTCGCCCTTTGGACAATTTTGTCCGCACTACTTTTTCCGAATACGCCCTTTCTTATAATATATGTGTGTGCGCACCTCTATGAATGATATGCTATAAACAGACCGACTCTTTTTCTTTTATTTCTATTCTATGAACACTTCCTCAAATATTACTGTACACGTTTAATGAGTGTATTTTCTTTTATATGCTGTATCGATTATTTTTATTATGTACATTTTATACATATATTATTCAAACAAATAAAAAAAATTATATAATTCACTTTTATGAGGCAATCATGGTATTGGTACAGATTTGTAGCGTGTGCGTTAATACATTACTTAAGCATATAAACATGCATGTATCTCATATGAAACTCGAATAATGTATTGGTTGTCAACAATGTTGTCATTTGGTACCTACAGCCAAAGTGTGCAAGAGATGGAGTTATAAGCTGTGACCAATGAAAATGATGTGGCGAAAATCCGTGATCAAGTATGTGCATACACATCAATTACTACATGGTCACTATGTGAACTAGTTTCAGACCTAATAATTGAATTCGTTATAGAGCCATTGGCACATGTTCAGAGCGAAGTACCGTTTACCATGGCACTGGTAATATGTACGTGCTTCCACTTCAAACAACAGGTTGCTCGGGATCTCTAGGAATAAAATTCGATATAATCAAGGCTGGTCATTAATGAATTAATAAGGCAATATTTCATATCACAACAATGGACTAGTACATAATTAGCGTATCAATTGTTTTATTGGTGAATTTTCAGGACCGCCCACCTAATTGCGAAAAACAACAATGAATACTAAATGCAGGATTTTCATTTAAGCCTTGGTCAACGGATGGAAAATCGAATGTTACATGCATCATCATGAATAGGCATTCAGTATAGGTTTCATGCTATAAATAATACCATATATCGTCATTACACCTACCACGTAATATGAAATTATGATATCGCATATTATTGTAACGATACTTCTTATTTATTTCCACGTTCCAAGGTCTGGCCGAGCCCATTCTGCGTATCCTATTGAGCCATAATATAGTATCAGAAATGTTTCATAATAGTGCATCAATGTGTACTAAGATAACCCAGCGTGAAGAATGATATTTTCTGTACAGAAATGCAATTCCTTTAAAAACAAACTTTTGGAATATAAGAAAGATCCACCACTGGTTTGTTTTACAAGTGCAATGTTTAAATATAATATCATCGTTGTCTTTGTGGTAGCTTATTCGTTACTTCCATATGTACACATAGGGTAATTTGAGAAATTTTATTAGTGATCACCGTTTATTTTGGAATTCTTTTAATTTTTATTGTGATTTCCATGCGTCCCTTATTCGGTTGACAGGTCGGCTTAATAATTCGGCTGCTTTTTTACGAAAACTGGCCCAAGTGAGGTCCCGTGTATGACGTTATAATGTACCTTACTTAACCTTGAAAAAAAAACAGAGTTATATATATGAATTAATCTGTATTATACATACAATAATTCGCCCTTTTTCCTCTTTTTTGTTATATTAATTTGTAATAGCTTGTATTTATAATGGAGTCAATCGAATACAATAACAACAGAAGAAAATCTTCCTGTGCTACAGTCGTGCCTCCTCAAAAACAAAACAGAAAATTATCAACCCCATTAAGTATCAACTGTAAAGATAATGGAAGAAGCGCTTTTTACGATACAGGAAGTATGACAGATATGTCTCCTACTACAGCTGTATCGTCCAGAAGACATTTACCAGTCTTCCCTGAAGAGCCTATCAACACATCTCTTTTGTCTTCTATCAGAAATAAGGTTTTGGGTGTTTTTTCAAAGAAGAATAATACAGACGAAGAACAAACGATCTCAAGAGCATCCACCCAATGCGAAAAGACTGCCTCTCAGCAAGGAACCATTCCTGCAAAACATGAAAATAGCACATCTGAACATTCACGTAGCTCTACTTTTAGAAAAAACCTTAGTGATCCTAATTTATCCCCAGGATCTACAGCAGTGGGATGCGATGACGATGAAGAACGTCAAGGGTATTTCGGTCTTTCTTCCAAGAAAAAGAAATCCCCTCGAGGTTGGGTAGCCGCTATACTCATGATCATTGTGGGTGCGTTGATTGCTGTTACTTTTGTGTTGGTGGGTTTAGGTAAAGCCTTAGGAGGAAATAATACTGCTGCCAACGCACAAACAACAACATCCTCTGCCTCGTTGATCCCATCTGCAACTATCACCTCAACTGTCACAACTGTTCCGGCAGTACCAACAATCACTTTTACCGTCGTGTCTCCACCAAAGAACCAACCCTCAAGCACAAGTTAACTTCGTGTTTGTTTTCTCTATCCCTTCCTTTCTCTCTCTTTGTAAATAATTCACAATTACTCTTTAACACATACAAATATCTTTTCTATTCGTAATATCCACTAATAAACCTAAATACAGTGCGACCATGCATCGTGTATTTTATAATATGTTACTTTTACTTAAATACAAAGCCTGTAATAGCTGACCCCTCTGTTCAAATTCTTAATCTAAAAGTTACGGATGTTTTGCATTCTCTCATATTTTGATTATATCTTACTAGCTTTATAAGTATGTATATTACACTATTCAACTGTTACGGTAATTGAAGCGGAAAAAAACAGGTGTTTTCCACGCGAAGAAATACACCACCTTACAATTGCCGCTTCATATATTGACGTTCCCAATTGTCAAACATTTCGAATTATGCATGTACGGAGTGTAACATGATATGTGTGAAATTTGACGGCTCTCAAACCACCAAAGCAAGTCTAGATCTATATGGATTACGCTGTTCTGACGAAACTTTGACATGGAAAAATGCATCAGCCTGTACCCTTATTGTAAATAGACAAAGTGATGTAAGACTTTAATGTTATGAAGAGCGTTACACTAGTGTACCTACAATTGACTTTTAAAGTATTTTCCCAATTGATTCTCGGTTCCGCATACTATTCAGCAACGCGTTCCCAACCATTTTTTATTTTTTACCTCTATATAGTAATGGGATATGGTGTCATTTACGCCCATGACGCCCACTCATACCCAACGAACGGATAATAAATTTCCCGGTTTCCTATGTTTACTAGATTAGCGCTAAAACTTTCATTATTATCGGCAATCGAGATAGCATTTGTAAACAATGCTCATCGCTGATAATCATAAAAATTAAGCTAGCACATTTACTCGTGTATAATTGTAGTTTTTCCTCAGAAGCAAAATTTGTTTAAGAGGCCGTCAACGAAGAATTGTTTATGAGCTTCAAATTACGAAGGGAAATACAAAGGTATCATACCATCCCTTATTCATACTGCTCTTGTTCGATTCCCCTTTCTTTCGGAAAGTGCCAGAGTTTGAGTCGATCATTACGAATAATATCATAAAAGATTCCTTAGTTACTTTCCCCAGTGAGTTGATGTGAACTGAAGGAGTTGAACGCACCATACAAATTGATAACATTGAGGTGTTTAAGAGATCTGCCTAGACTTAAAACAGACTGATGCCAAGTAGGTACAATACAAAGAATTGTATATTAGAATTGCGCGCGTTGCATTGATTCTATTTACTATCAATCAAACAAGTTTAAATATATTAAAGAACTAAGGAGCTGGTAAGTTGCATGAATTCACCAAGCTGTTATACAAAATACAAAATTTGTTCATTACAAGTTTGATTTTCATATTGATTTGATAGCGGTTAGATAATAGTGTTTTTGCCATTTTTATTACATGTCCTGTTTCATCCCTTGCCAACTTCCCTTGAATTATGTCATGTCAAAACTAGTAAGGAGGAGGTTATATGGAGGAGTTCCAAGATTTCACATTAAACCCGAAATAATTTTTCAACCGAGCATAAAGTTAAATCAGTCAAGGTGCATCAATAAAGTAATTACTCCTAAAAGAGACTTTTTTCTTATTTCAATTAATAAATACTTGACAGTATAAAAAAAAAGGCGACCGACAGTACATTGGATACAGGTACAACAATAAAGGAGAGGGCATAAATGTTGCTTAAAATTGACGCGTATGTTTAATATTCGACCAACAGTCAAAGGGTTTACGCGTAAACTTTAAACTTACAAAAGTTAAAAAAGAAGTTTATTTAACTTTGATTACGATTCTGTGGTTGGGTGTCAATCACTGACTCATAATTATCTACGACAATGGATGAGTTTGATATACTTCTGTAGAGGGGACTTTCGTGTAAAAGCTCGTCTGTTTCGGAAGCATCCTTCTTTTTCCTCACCAAGCAAGCAGCGAGACAAGAACAGCCGGCAATCACAGCCAATACAAAGAAGGTCAAATTAGGCATTGTGTTCACAGAGGAGCTATAAATTGTGTTCACACCCAAGTGAGAAATAATCACTAAGCAATGGAAAAAAATAAACAAGGTGAGACAACCGCCATCGTTTACCCGGATTACAATACTTACTTGCTACCGAGTCCAAGATAGCCACTGCGCCCAAAAGTTCTCCAACCTTGGTTGGTTCCACCAAAGTCGTAAGCAGACCTTTAATGGAAGGTTGTGCCAACATGGAAAAACCTTGTAACATACCCGCCAAAAAAAACAGAGTAACACTCGTGGCCAAACCAGACAAAGCTAAACAGACGGCATCAATACCAATACCAATTCTAACCATCCATATATCGAACAAGACAGAGTTTTTAGCTTTCTTTTCTTCTCCATCGACGGACACTTCGGCTTTAGGACATCTTTTGTGAAAAAGCTTTGCCAATAAGGGCAAAACACCGATCATGATCAACAAACGCGTGAGAGAAGCGTATGTGTAGTATATACTACCTTCATATGCAGTCCAATTAAACTTCAGCATTGCGTACAGTAAGGTGGGTGGGCGTTTTACAAGTGATAACAAAAACTCTGCTAAAGCGATAAAGGGAAGCGCGTGACGGTTCATATGGGAGGAGGGAGGATGCTTGAACAGAATATCAAGAGCAGAAAATATGTTTAGTTTTTCCCAGAAATGAACTGCTTTCTTGTTGTCTGGTACAACCTCCCCACGTTTCACTTTGAGTGCATACTCGTTTGATTCTGGAACAAAAAAGGATGCGTAAATCAAGTTTGAGAAGTCGACGATCATACAGGCGTAGAATACATTCACTAAACTTCCAGTGTGCTAATTATTTAGAAAAGAATAAAAGGTTAGTAATGTTGCACTTGATTATCAGGAAAATAGTGTTACTACTTTAAGTATTAAACTGCTGACAAAAGGACCGATGGCAGCTCCAATAAATAAGCTCGCCATGAGCCGGGCGTACACGACGGTTCTACAAGCACGATAAGTATTCTTAGTAAGACACGTCTGCGCTTTGTTAGCACTTCTAATATATTACCTTGACGATGGACTCGTGCAATCGGCAATGTAAGCCTGGACGGCCGCCATGAGGACGGCCTCTCCTGCCAAAGCGCCTCGAAAAACAGGACCAATAAATAAGAGAGGAATACCAATTGTTTTGTAATATTTTGCTGTGATCAAGTCGCAAGTTACATATATGAACGTTCCGAGGGTAGATATCCGTAAAATAAGAGTTCGTCCCTTCACATCTGATAGACGTCCGTAATAACCGGCTCCGAGAAGAGCTAAAAAAGGAAAATATTGGGAAAAAAGGTTATTTTAGTTCGCTTTATACGAATCGATCACCAAAGTGAGAAAAAACGTACTAGTTCCATATGTTAAAAACATGATAATTGCTTGTGCTATCGAAACCATCTTTTGCACTTCGGGTATTGCGCAGTTTACAACTGGTGTATGGGTATCATCATTGATGGATTCATAATATCTGTCATTTGATGTGATATCAGTATCCAACTTTGGGCAAACTAGTCATTCTACTATCTCACCTGCTACAAAAGATTTCAGTATAAAATTGAGTGTGAGGGGCCAATAGAGCTCTGTTTAAGGCATAATATTGTAAGGATTACTTTGAAACAATAAATTACAGTGTTGTACTTGTACTTACCCTCCCGAAAAAGCCACCAAAAACATGGGGAAGATAGCATGCCAGGAGGTAGGTTTGTTTTTTTGAGAAAGTCTTCTCAGTAAAGGTGAGGATTCGTTCATAGTAACATTAATATAAGAAGGGATAAACTGTGACAGAAGAAAGAACGAAAAATGAAAAGTGAAGATGGGTTTTAAACGATTTCTGAAAATCCTAAATTTCACTTTTGGTGCGTCACAATGGAATATCGTTATTGGCTGATTTTCTTGTTTCATTGAGAAAGACTACTAATTTTTTACACCATCAATGTAAGTGAGGGATCTCGTAGATGATCGAAACAATCTTATATATAATAAAATGATATCAAAATATCATCACTTTGCAGCGCAAATATATCATGTTAGAATATCTTTTGTTGGCCCTTTCGATCCATCTCTTTCAAAATAAACCATCGCTGTATCAAATCTGGGTTGCGCTTAAGTGGCCAGTTTATATCTGGAGTGCTTCTCTGTTGGCTTTGTCCTTTTTTCTTTCTTTCTTTTTTTCTTTTGAACAAACAATCTCGGACTTTTTTTCATATATTTCATAATGTCTAAAGCTTCTTCATTTGTACGCGAATACAAACTAGTCATGGTTGGTGGTGGAGGTAATTGTCGTTCTTTGTGAGCAATTGCTTGAAGCTATTGTCTTTAAAATCCCTTTTTGTTTTTGCTCGTTCCATCATCATCATCACAATATGCAGCAAAGAACCTTCTGCTCCCTCTAAACACGCTCTGTATCCAATAATGGTTTATTTATGGATTACTTATATACAATTTATTCGTAGGTGTTGGTAAATCAGCCTTGACGATTCAATTTATTCAGTCTCACTTTGTTGATGAATATGATCCAACCATTGAAGGTAATCAATCTAATGAATTTTTTTTGTAACACAAGAAATTAAATATTCTTCGTATTACCATCATTGTTCAGATTCCTATCGTAAGCAATGTGTCATTGATTCTGAAACTGCTCTGTTGGATGTACTTGATACAGCTGGTCAAGAAGAATACAGGTATTTCTAAAAAGATTACATGTTTTCCGGGAAAGTAATTTAACATATGTTGGGATGTTATAGTGCTATGCGTGAGCAATATATGAGAAATGGTGAAGGATTCTTATTAGTTTATTCAATTACTTCTCGCATGTCATTTGAGGAAATCACAACATTTTATCAACAAATTTGTCGTGTCAAGGATCGCGATTACTTCCCTATGGTTTTAATTGGAAACAAGTGCGATTTGGAAACTGATAGACAAGTCTCAAGTCAAGAAGGCAAAGACTTGGCAAAGAATTTTGGATGTCAATTCATTGAAACTTCTGCAAAACAAAGAATTCATGTTGATGAGGCCTTTTTCGAAGTTGTACGTGATATTCGTAGATATAACAAGGAACAAGAGACACGGGGGCATGATCAATTCGGCATCCAAGATGCTCCAGACGTTGCCTCTGACAAATGTTGTGTCTTGATGTAAACTTTTACCGCTGTTAATTTATATCTATTTATTACCCTTCTTCTACTCTCAAATGTCTTTTTATAATCATTCTTTTATGTTATTCTACGTTACTTCTTATCCTCTTCATGCAACTATTTTCTCTACTAATACACAGTATCTTTTGTTTTTATTATGTTCATAGACAAACAATTGAGGCTTGTGTTTCATTCCCTTTTCCCTCTAATTACCTCTTATAATGACCTTATTTTTTCTATCTTTTTTTTTCATAAAAATAAAAAAAACTGTAACAATAGTAATACAAAAAAAAATTGTAATATTTCTGGTGAGCTGTCAATTTTTTTGGTTGCTAACCATGTGGCCACCTTATTAAAAAAAATGTGAATACCGTGCTTCTGTTTAGGCTGATTTATCGGAGAGAAAAATGCTACAGCAATAGTGCCTGATTTGATGATCGCAATCAACTTTGTATTTCTGAAGAAATTAAAAATCACACTCTGCCGCAACTTTTCAAACGCAGATTAAGATGACAAAAAGTTATAGAAAATACAATTATTGGTAACTTTTTGCTTGTTCTCAACAGAACTATGTATTGTAACAAACATATCATGCATGACTTTCTATAATTTAACGCTATATTGAACAATAACTTTAGCATCAAACTCTTCACTATCTAGTCCTGCTTCGTCATATT
>AZYI01000201.1:0-52644 GCA_000587855.1 Mucor irregularis B50
GACAATTTTTTAAAATTTGCGTGTTAATTATAAATCCAATTAATATAAAAATAGTCCGGCCCGGAACGTCACGCGTGTATCACGTGTGTTTAGAATTTTGTTACTTTTATCGGAACCGGTTCGGAGATCGGGGTTAAAATTTCAATGTTGTCTCTGTAAGCCAAAGCATGATTTATCATAGCACAGTGGACTGAATACATGGTGAATTTTCGTTCTAAAAAAAAGGTAGTCCTACTGTTGTCGGTTTCACTGATACATATTTATGTCATTTTCTGAAGGGACGTACGTTTCCTTTCTTTTCTTCCTTATCCTACTCATACTTCATGAGACTCAAATCGAAGAAACGCTGGAACTTTCCTTCTACGCCTTTTCTTGGCTTCCTCTCTCTGTCGCTACTTGCTTGCTGTCGCTTTACTTGTCTTTCCATTGGCATTGCTTCTCCTCAAGTAACATTGCAAAATATAAATATCCCTATTTCTCTATGGTTGTTTTCGTGCTTTACCGAGGTAAGATAGTTTTCATTGATGTTAAAGGGCGGTTTTATTTTCAATATTCTGGAATTTTTTTCCTTGTCCTTTAAGTAAGTATTTTGAGTTAATATTTAAAATGTCGTCAAAAACCACGTTGCTGACATTCTTCTCCATCATAGTTTGGTATAAAAACCAAACGATTTATCTTATTATAAACGAGCTGTGAACGACCCTCGAATTACGGTGAAAAAGGTTAACCCTTCGCTTCGCTGAGGTGACTTTTTCGACCTCCATTCTTTGGGGGCTCACAGCTCGCGCCTACAGCGGGCTTGCCAATCCGCCGGCCGCAATTCAGTTATAATGGTAACAAAATCGAGAGCATTGCAATATTTCATTTTTGTATATCTACTCTAATATTTTTTTCTAGTCATTAACCCAACAAAAGCTAGTGTCATGGACCTTCTGCGCATCTTTTTGACAGCAAACCCAGCTAGTAGCGTCAAGAATCTTTATGATCTCAAGTCATTAACTGAGAAGGATATCTTCAATCTAGTGATAGCCAATATACCGAATGTTAGTGATTCGTTTACTGCCAACCAGATCAACAAATGGCTAACTAGTGATGGATATTTTGGTCGGCCAAAGTCTACTCGTCAAGGGTGTGATGTGATTAAAGCCAGAAGTCTATGGGTGCTGAAAACTGAATTTATGGGTAAGTTGATAAAAACCACTCCTTGGGTAAATGACTGACCTTTTTTTGGGGAGGGAAGGAGATACAATGGATAGAACGTTCAATCGCAAAACATTTCGGCAAATGACTCGACAATTAACGGCTTATATAACTGTCGGTTACTGCAGGAAGTCAACATCAAAAGAAACACCACAAAAACGTCTAGAACTATTACAAAAAATGGTGAATAGTTTACACGTGAATGACCTTTGTGAAAAAGTATTTGTTTCGCCCATTTGTCGAGCAAGCTCAGACCTTTTGACAAGAGATATATCCCCTACTGCTACTGCCCAAAGTATTTTGAAACAATTGCGATTCCAAAATGGTGAGCTGAACTGTCTTTAGCAGGGATGAAATATTTAACTATTAACACATTTGTTTTTGACTTTCTTTTTTATGAGGCTTTTTTAGTCAATTGTTAAACCTTTGATCTTGATTTCATGCTTATGACTAACTGACAGTTGGAATTATTAATCCCTTTTGTTGTCTTTTTTCTTTCTTTTAGTAAATTAGCAGATTACCACGGGAGTCATTCAATCCCAAGACTGGAGACATAGCGTGTCATAGGTTACTGGAATTCACTCTTCCTTATGTCTAGCCTTAGTAGGGCCTCAGTGCATTTGTTTAATTTGATTATTATGTCATTTTATTAAGAATTAACAATTCAATCATACTGCTTCAATCAATGGTTTACAGTTGTAATTCTTCTTGATTGAGTTTTTCTCTGACCTATGTTCAAAGGTGTCATATATCGAAATTTCTTTTCCAAAAGTATTCATACCAATATTGCGTTCAAGTAGGAAAGATTATCCATCTCTTCTGTGAATTTTTTGCGGTATTCTTTGTTATTATATGGTGTATTGCCTACGTCTTTTTTTGGAGAAAATTTTACTGTACACAGACCTTGCATTTGGTAAGCAATTGAAGATAAATTTATGCAATCATTTGTTTATGATTGGCGGTAAAGGTAAATTACATCTTTATTTTATGTAAATCTCTTTCTTCTTTTGGTGGAGATTGGTAAAATCTTGTTACGCGTAATTCTTTTTGAGTTCTACATAATTACTTATATCTCAGTGAGTATTGAGAATGCAAATTATCGGAAAACGTCTCTCTTTATGCTATACCCGCAACCATCGACTCTCTCAATTTTTCATATGTACCTCGTCAAGGAACATAAATTTCATCAAGTTTTAGCTGATAAGAGTTCAATTAAAGTTAGTTTAGATTGATCACAAGTATTGATCTTTTCAAAGCCTATTTATCAAAAAGTTTAATTTTCTCAAGCAATCTCAAATAATGAAAAGTGTGTACCTTTTTCTGTTACATGGTACTTGATCAAAAAGTACATAGCCTAGTACATCTATTCAAAAAGCTTACCGCAAGGGTTACAGTTCATTCAATATAGTTTTGATTTCAACTGAATGAGAGAACAACCCCAGAATTGGGTACGGGACTGAATCGAGAGCATATCCGCAGTAAACGCATTTGCCACGAAGAAATACGATCACGCAACCCTCTAAGAATATTCACTCAAGCCTACGGGTATTCTATTTCACTTCAACTTCTTATTAAGGGCACGGTCTATTTTCACACACGGTGAATTTCACATCTACGTACCATGTGACACCTGAGGAGGCTTGAGATGAAAAGCAAAGATACATTCAAGCGTGTTTGATACTCAAATTTCACAACAAGAGGAGTAGATGGGTTTGGTCATATTGGCAACAGATAAACTGCATATCTTGCAATGAAGATAAAACATGTCTTCAATTTAAGAGATTGAAGTTAATGCATATCATTGAAATCTGTCAAGAGAAAGATCAAACCATAGCGAATAATCACATCTAAATGACGTGATTACCAAATTTGGATTGAATGATAAGAGCGCTAATCTTAGAATGCGATGCTAATTAATATAAATTTTTAAGTATGCTCTATTATAAAGCGTACATGCCACAATACTTGGATAAAGTCTAGGTAATGTTAGGTGATGAGAATAAACTCAATTGCGTAATATACAAGAAGGGATTGTTTAATTTGTAATATTTCATTTGATTGACACCATTGTATGAACGTAGATTTGACAAAGTATACGTAACAATCCTTACATTATAAATCAACTGTTCAAAACGTGCCTTTGCAATTCATATAAATATAAGGCGACATTTTGACAAAGAAAAATTATCCATCAAGAAAGAAATCTACAATGTCTCCCCCTCAAGTTTACGAAAAGCCTACATTAGAGCAAGTTCCTATTGAAGAACAAATCAACATTACCGAGTTAGCAGCTAAAGGTTGGTATTTTGAGTTCCCCACCAAGAAGGTAGATATGTGTATATAAAGAAATATTACTCGATGAAGTAATTAACACTTTTGCCGGCTTACTAGTATCCCAAGCTTCCTGAATTCGAGCATAAGGACGTCGGTTTGAAAGCTGATCCTAAGAAGGCTTCTCTTTACGACAATGCGACAAAAGTTTTTGATTTGACTCCTAATGTTGGCACTGAAATCCATGGTATTCAACTTTCCCAATTGACTGATCAACAGAAAAATGATCTTGCATTGCTTATTGCAGAGCGTGGTGTTGTCTTTTTCAGAGACCAAGATATCAATCCCTACCAAGGTCGAGAGCTCGGTGCTTACTATGGTCCTCTGTAAGTGTAGTGCTTTCATCGTATAATTTCTCGGTTCCGTTACTTATATTTTACACAGCCATATTCATAACGTTGGTGGCCATCCTCCCAACTTACCAGAGTTGCTCCCCATTTATTACGGCAAAGAGTAAGTCTAAAGCACGGATTATTGTTATAGACAACTATATGCTAATATCATTCAAAATTTAGCGTTCCTTCCGATAACTATTACAGAGACTTCTTTGCTAGAGGATCTGATGGTTGGCACTCAGATGTCAGTTACGAACTTCAACCTCCTGGATTCACATTTTTGAAGATTGATACACTTCCTGGAGAAGCTGGAGGGGATACTTTATGGGCATCTAGTTATGCTGCATATGATCGCCTCACTCCTGAATTGAAAAAGAGATTGGAAGGCCTTGAAGTTGTCCATTCCGGCAAAGAACAAGCTGCTGGTGCAGCTGCTCAAGGTCGCACCGTTCGTCGTGAGGACATTGAGTATACTCACCCCATTATCCGTACCCACCCTGTCACTGGCTGGAAAGCACTTTTTGTTCAACCTGGGTTTGCAAGAAGAATTGTTGGTCTCAACCGTCACGAATCTGATGCTCTTCTCAAATTATTATTTGACCATCTCGCTGGCGGATATGACTTCCATGTAAATTGAATCCCCATTTTATGTAAAATCAATATTGACAGTATTATTCTTTTTCATGCAGGTACGATTCAAGTGGACTAAAAATGCCGTGGCTGTTTGGGATAATCGCATTACTAGTCACGCCGCAATTTTTGACTATACTGAGCAAGGAAAGCGCCATGGCTGGAGAATCACCACCCAGGCTGAAAGACCTTACTATGACCCCAATAGCAAATCTCGTGCAGAATCTTTGAAGGCTGCCAGAGATCAAGCTGAAAGTGAAGACAAAGAGAAAAATTAAGATAATCGATGATGGTGTGCAATAAGTGTTCTCATTGCTTCCTATGTAGTATTAAATGATTCTGTTGCAAATCAGAAAAAAACAATAAATATTTTGTATGAACTTGGAGAAAATTTGACTAAAACTGTAAAATATTACGTGAACAAACATATGTGAATTAAGATGATGTTCCAAGAATATACAAAAATCTACCAACAAATTGATATCATGATGCAACGCTTCATAAAATTTTCTATTGGAGGAATTCAAAATGGACATTAGCATTTGTGATGTGTGGAGGATGTTGTGCAAGCATTGCAATCTTTCACCATATTAGACATGGGTGAACCATTTTTCCAGAAAAAATAGATTTATGAAAATTCGCATTGAAGACCCGTAGAATTTAACGAAAAATTCAATGTCATTCACATAACTGAATTAATCATCTAAAATACTCGCATATGTATTTAATCGAAGACTCTAGTGAAGAAAGTATGCTCACCTACAAAAATAATATTTAAGTTATATGACATTTGCAATTCTTCTGAGTTATGACGAAATTTATACAATTTTTTTGAAATTACCTTTTACAGTCTGTCACACAATTATGCGACCGATAATAAGTGGTCAAATTAATCATTGCAATAGTATTAAATTATGAATTATTGAACAGATTTGTTCTAATCGTCAATTCGGAAGAAAGAGATGGTAGGCACAAACGTAACCTAATTGGAACTCGGGAAAAACTTTGACCATTTCACACGAAGATCCTAGAAAATGTGTTCATGAGTGAAAATCAGTAAGAATAAACCTGTATGGCGTATAGCTTACTTGATCTTACGCGATAATTTGCAAAAACAATCTTTGATAATTTCAAAGTTTTGGTAACGTTTCACTAGGAGTGTCGAACATATATAAGTCGGAAGGAAGAGCACTACATCGACATTATTAGACTATCTATCAACATGTCTCCTAATACCTCAAAAGCCGAAGAAACACTTTCCGAACAATTCCAAAAGTTAGATTTGAAGGCGTTGGCACGCGAAAAGGGAAACTATCAGATTTATCCCCAGATCTCGGTAAATAAAAAATTTGCATGAATGATTTAAGCTCAAATTATTAACTACTACGTGTAGTTACCTCCTCTTGAACCATTTGAGCACCATGACAAAGGTAAACTCGGTGACCCAAAGAAGGCCTCTCTTTATGACAATGCTGAAAAAATTTTCGACCTGACCCCTCACATTGGTACCGAGATCCATGGTATTCAATTATCCCAATTGACTGACCAACAAAAAAACGATCTTGCTTTGTTGGCTGCTGAAAGAGGTGTGGTGTTTTTCCGTAACCAAGATCTCGATCCTTATCAAGCAGTTGAGCTTGGAAAGTACTTTGGTCGTCTGTAAGTGCGAGCAATAAATACCAACTAAACAGTACAAACTAACATATATTTCTTATTGGATAGCCATGTTCACAATTCAGTTGGTTATCCTGAGGGTCTTCCCGAAGTTATCACTATTTTTTATGACGAGACAAAGTAAGCTGAACTTCCAATCTGAATACTATATTGCATACTTACACTTCAATGGATAGCCCCTTAACAACCAAAGCTGCTGAATCTAGAGCCGCTCAAGATCGTAAATATAGCTAATTTTATATCTTAAATTTCATGAATACTAATTCCCTTATTAGTTTGGCATAGTGATATCACCTATGAAGAACAACCTGCTGGTCTCTCTATTTTAAAAATCGATACTCTTCCTGACGTTGGAGGTGATACTCTTTGGGCATCTGCATACGAAGCTTATGACAGATTGTCCGCACCCATGCAAAAGTTTTTGGAAGGTCTTACTGCTCTCCATGCCGGCGAAGTCCACAAGCAAAATGCTCAACGTACAGGTCAATTTATTCGCCGCGAATTTGTCGACTCACATCACCCCATTATCCGTACTCACCCTGTTACTGGATGGAAGGGTCTCTTCGTTCAACCTGTATTCACTACCTCCATCGATGGTCTAACAGCTCGTGAGTCCAAGATCTTGCTCAACTACTTATACGATCATATCGCTGGCGGTCATGATTTCCAAGTACGATTCAAATGGTCAGAAGATACAATTGCTGTTTGGGATAATAGATCAACATTCCATTGTGCAATCTTTGATTATTTCAGTCAAGGAAGACGTCATGGATGGAGAGTCACTCCCACCGTAAGTTATCGCCAAATAGATATATATAAATATGTTATACGTACATACTGACCACTTTTTGATTAGGCCGAAAAACCTTACTTCGACCCTAACAGCAAGTCAAGAAGACAAGATTTGAAGGAAAGAGCAAACAAATAAATATAAGTTATATTTCAGAATAATAATAAATCTACTTAAAAACATTTGAGAGCATGTAAGAAACGTTTCACTTGACATTGTCTTTGTGTAATGTGATTCTTCCTAATCTCTGAATCATTTTGGTATAATTGGACAAACAAGAACCAAACTTTATTTTTAACTTTACCCCACAATTGATGAGTCTTAAAAAATACCGATATCAATTTCGCCTTATCTTTATATGCAATCGGCTAAACAGATCTATAGTACACTATAGCTATGGTCACTGAATTGAGCAAGCAAAAAGAAAGAGTAAACATGAACGGTATAAAAAATAATGAGTGAAAAAAAAAAACAGAGGCATAAACTTTTCAGAAAACAGAATTGCCCAAAGAAAACGTTTTGGTAATTTAGAAACCAAATCACCGCAGCGTTTCAAGTTGAACGTACACATCACTTCCTGTTCCCCACTTTCAAGATAATATAGCCAGTGATTTTGTTAAAAGAAATGACTTGGGATATGGACTAGCTTGTTGTTTACTTTCCCCACGATTGGAGTCAGGAACTGCTGTCGTCCTGAAATCTCGTGTTTCTTCTCTTGGAGACATTTTGAAAGGCAGAAGTAGTTTCACAAATTTCCTAATGTGACTTGCGCCGCAGAAATGTCATACGAGCCAGAAATTTCGATATGTGTTTCCCTCTTTCCTCGAAGGCAATGAGTAGTGAGGAATCAGGTTTAATATTTGAACCAAGTGGTAGATACTTGTCTCTGCATGGACCCTATATTAATAGTCTAGGCGGTCAATTACATGCTGCAGTCAATTCTGGACATCGACAAAAACGTTGTGAAAGGGATGGGGAGGGTTACCATGTCACATTTATCAATCACTTGGAGATTGCAGATCTACCTGCACCTCCTAAACTCGGCGCTGAATTCACAGAGAAAACTGATGATACTACTGAGAATATCAGCAATAATCAAAAGAAGAAACAACATAAGAAAAAACAGCATTATTACTCCAGTTGCCTTACCACTCAATTTGGCCCAGCCTCTTTGTGGAAGAGACCTGTTGATTTAGGGCTTGGATCGGTAGAGGATGGTGGTGCTATTACTTTCTTTCGAGTGATTCATTGGCCTTTTGGACAACATATAAGAAGATTTGTAGGACTTGCACCCACTAATTTTCATATCACTGTTGGATTTACACCACGTGATGTCCATATGTATAAAGGACCCGCAACATTGCTCTGCTTAAATGACAAGGAGGAATGTAGCAAAGAAAGAATTGAGCAATTAGTCAGCTATGCAACCTACTATTTTAATGATCGTCAATTTATTAAAAAGCTCTACTTTACTTGTTGGCGGAACGGATATTACAAGCAAGTTTTCCTACTTACAAGATTATGCATATATTGTAAGAAATATATGACAAAATTAATAACCAATATTAACTCTTTCAATTATTATCATATAGTATGGCTTCGAAAGTTTTATTATATAGTGCTACGACGTAAGGAGCCCACCTGCCGTGCTGATAGAGAGACCATACCCTTATTGAATGTCAAAGTGATGTGAATTTGCCGATAAATAAAATATAATATGATTTATCATTTGCCAATATATGCGTCTTTTTGTAATGTAAATCTTGAGTGAAAGCACAGAGTACAATGAATTAGCATTTCTTACCCCTTTTATCTACTACTTTTCTAAAAGTACTGAACTGGTATGCGTATTCTTTGTCACGAATTTTCACTTTATATGGTTTTTTTTAAGTTAGTCTCGAAGATGGAGGCAATAATAATAATGTCCTAAATACGCTTCACGTTGTTAATTTACTATAAACAAAGGACATGAAAAAAGGCAAAAATAAGGTTATCTTCTGCCCCGCAGTAAAAATAACAAACAGTTTCTATTGATAAATTTAGTAGGAGTGATGATCTTGCTTCTGCGGTGATTCTAAGAGTGACTTTACAAGATGGCTGAATTGAAACTATCTTCTTTGTTCGTATTCCAAAGACATAAAATCAAACATTACTTTTCGCCTTCGAAGAGTAGTGACAATATTTACTTTTTTATTATAACCTTTTCGTAAGACTGGGAAAAAGATGTGCGTTAGAATAATTCAATCTGTTTTGATGATCATTTTGATGCAAGAAAAAATAATTATTTTTGTACTTGAAATTAAGTTACACAAGCTAATGAATTCAATAAAAAATTAAAATATCTATTTAATAAAGATAAATGTATTTCGTACGAATTGAAAGAGAAAAAGAAGTAACTCAATCTTTGGATAACTTGAAAAAAAAAATGTAGCAAAAGCATAGTTATATTTTCGAATTAAATACAATCAATATGTTGTATGACCATAAGATATAGGAGTGGGTAAGTTTAGCGGAGCTATTGCTATTACACAAAAAAACGTGGCTCTATTGATTTAACATTCCGAGATTTGCTGAAAGGAATAACTATAATGAAAGCAAGTAGTACTTAATGAATTTCATAATAGAAAAGTTGGGTTATTTCTGCAAGTTTCACAAAGAGATTATATTATGTGTTCTTATTACTTTTTCTTCTTCTTTTTCCTTTTTTTGCTATCCTTTTTTTTTCGCTACTTTCACTTTTTGCAAAATTTAAATACGTTATATTTCTTCCAACTTAAAAAGACAATAACGTATACATATACACACAAAGTATATACGAGCTATGATTTTTGATAGATATAGAAGTAAATCGAAAACTAGGCCTGATGAGGACAAGTCTTTGCCGTCAAAAAAATCGAGCTTAGCAAATACATTATTTCGAAAGTTTCCAATTCATTTAACGTCCAAGAAGAAGCAGAAAAGTCAAGCGAATAATAGCGAAATTAATCACCAGCCTCGACCTTCATTATCCTTACCAAATATCACGACAACAGCAACAAATATCATACAACCACCTAAAGAATTAATTAGTAAACAAGTTACTCCTAAACAATTTTCCTCAGTAACGGAAAAGCAACGTAAAAGACACTCTGCAGAGCAACGTCGCAGTCGTCGTACACACCGTTTAAAGGAAGATGTAGCGCGACATTCATATACTTTTGGTCATTTAACATCGAGCAAATCCAAGACTCTTACTCGTGCAGAATTAACATTAAGTCAAGATGAGCTTAGAAAACTGTCTAAATTGGCAAACTTGAAAGACAACACAGAGTTTTTGCTGTCGAAGTTGGGAACGCAATCAAGTCATCCTGTTCCTCATCGTTCAATAAGTCATCAGCATTTGACAATCAACACACCTGTGTTTATTAACGGAAAAGACAGTAATAGCTCACTTTTGTTTCGCCAAAACTTGAACCGTGCTCACTCCGAATCTCACGCAAAAAGTATTCGAGTAAATGAGTCTCTTGATCCAGAAGAACTGGTTGATTTGTTGGAAGAAGTAACTGACGAAGGGGAAGAGCAGAACAATATTACCTTGATTGATGTCAGAAATTTGATGGAATATCAAAATAGTAGAATCCGTAACTCGTTAAACGTCAATTTGCCTTCATTGTTGATTAAGAGATATCAGCGTGGAACTGTCGCTAATTTTAATCTTGAGAATTTTATCACAACGGTGGAAGGCAGACAACTGTACACATCTATGCATCCAACATTATCGAAGACAGGTTCTATCCTTGAACAAAAAGCAGCGGAAGCAGAGCTCAAGAAAAAGCAGAAATCTAACATTTGGGTTGTTTATGATGAAGAAATGTCGGAGGAAGACCATACATCTCAAGCTTGGACTTTACTAAGCGTTTTAGATCGTTGTTTTGCTTCGGACGGTAAGGGAAAGATTTACTATCTGAGTGGCGGGTTTAAAGCATTTGAACAAAAGCATAAGGAATGGATTGAATCTTCAGCGTCTTCCACCTCACTACCAGCACCAACAGCAAGCATCAGTAGCAACACAGATGCTCCCACAGCTTTAAACATACCAAGAAGATCCGTTAGTTATACAATCGGCGATCCCAAGAACGACTTATACAGAAGAACAAGCTTATTTAGTCTAGACACACAGGCTGCTCGTGTTAATAACGCAAACGCGCTGGCGCGTAGAGCGAAGAGAAGATCTCAACAACAACAACAACAACATATCGACATTTTACCACCTATAAATAAATCATCATCATCTTTGATACCAACTAATTCTGCCCATATCAATCAAAATACCACTGTATTGCCGACAAATACAACATCATCCTCATTATCCGCGCTTGCTCCATTTCCTCCTCCCACCTTTTCCAGTCAATTGGCTTCTCTTAACCGTGTCACTGAAGACGATGAAATAATCGGTTTAATGACAGCAGATGCCTCCCCAAGAACTGAATCAGATTTCGGTTTTGTCATTTCTGAGATTATTCCAGGATTTTTATTTGTAGGGCCCGAAATTGAAACTTTGGAGCATGCTAATCAATTAGACGCTCGATGCATCAAGCGTGTGCTTAATATGGCGGAAGAGTGCATTGATGAAGGATTGGATGAGAAACAATCAAGCATTATCTATCACAAAATCGCTGCTAGAGATACTCTGGAAATGAAGAATATCGAACTTGTGATGATGGAGGCTGTTCAATTTATTGGTAAGTTATAACTTCCACCCAATACAGGGTATGGCATTTTTCTTTGTCTCCTAACTTTTCATTTTGGCTATTTTTAGAGGAGGCCAAGAAAAATCACGAACCTATTTATGTTCATTGTAAAGCTGGCAAATCACGTTCTATTACTGCTATTTTGGCCTATCTTGTCACTTCGGAGCGCTGGACTTTGAAGCGTGCATACCGTCATGTTATAAAAGCAAGACCTAATATGTCACCCAATATTGGCTTCATTTCAGAATTGATGAAAATGGAAGGACGTGTTCACGGAAGAGTAAGCAGTTTCATGGAGACTGATTGGCAATCGACCTCGTTACCCTCCCCAGAGTATGCAAATGAACTACATCAACTAGAAAAGGCTTGGCAGCAAGAAACTACTGTGTGATCATATTGTGGCAATAGTCGTATGTAAAAGCAAATATCATTAAATCATCTTGTTTTTTTTTTTGTATTTCGTGTATTGTATTTGGTTTTGATCTTGCAAACATGGTAAATCGCGTCTTTTTAAAGTACATAGGAGATGATGCAACTCAAGAGAGTGATGAAAAACACCATATTACAATGAATTTTTCAACACGATATTGCAACCGGCTGATTTGAACAAATAAACATGATAATTCATACTCGATGCTGAAATAGATTTATGTATCAAATATACCTTCATTCAAAGCTTCAGAAATTCGATGAGATATATAATTGTTCAAGTTTTAATGATAGCTTGCACCGCACGTTTCGTAATATGTCATACAAAAGCTAATTTTATTGGTGGTCATTTGTAATTGCCATCAAGATAAATTTCTGATGCGAGAAATAGATGCATCATCTATGCCTGCAGTGCGCTGTTTATATAAATAAATCAAGGAAACAGTAGCAAACTGAGTACATTCAATTTACTGAGCTTTGTTGATTTATATAGTTATTCCATGCGACACCAAAGTTAAAATTGTACAGGATACAGGCGCCAGGTGCGTATTTCTTGGGAATCTGAAATTTGGATGCTCCAGACAAGTGGCATGTTTTCGTGTATTGATAGAGTTGATACTCACATTCTTTCAGATTTCTATGCCCTCCCTTGTCCCTATCTCAGAATTTGATCGACAAATCTCCATATGTGCAACGCGTGAAAACACATCTGGCTTTTTTAGCAAAGAATATTTGGAATTTGTTCATAAAGATCACAAAAAAATCATATGAACTCTTTAAACATGAATCATATATTAGAGAACTTATTTATCTTTGTTGAAAATCAACACAGATGTCACGAAAAAGCATTATGTTTATTATTTTTTTCCCAATATAACCAATTCCGAGAGAAGGAATAGCGTCCACATGTAAAAAATTAATAATAATATTATAATCGACTCTTTTTCAGCACATAAGTTGGATATAAAATGGATATATAAATAGTATAAGTGCATAAATACAAAGATATCAGTACCGAGTTGACCTTTTAAATCAAAAGTAGTTTGATAACGAAAGAGGCTCATTATTTTTGACATTCACTTGTGCTTCCAATTGCTTTTGATCTGTGGAAAGAGAGAGTAGACCTGTAGAGAAGTTTGCAAAATTAAAGTCATACTCCGAGATCGTAGAAGTTGGTGACGAAGTAGCAGATGGGGGTGAAAAGATCAAAGATAAAGGATCATCATCGCAACTTATGATGTGGGTCGCCTTAAGTTTATCAAATGCTTCTTCTATTTTATTAACGTCTTTCTCCAAATGATTCACTTGAAGCCAAAGATCATCGTAAGCTGCTAAAAGCTCTTTTTCCATCTCTCCTAGTCGAGTATGATTTTTGTGTTGCTCTATATCATCTTTGCTATTGTTGTAAGTAAAGCATAAGCTGTCAAAAATTACATTAATAGTTGCAAGGGAGTCATAAGAATAATCCAACTTGGAGATCAAACTGTCGAAGGTCGTTACCGTGGGACGAGATATTACTTTTTTTGTGATAGTGTTAATATTCGTTGGCTTTTGTTGTTCTTTCGAAATAGCATTTCGACTACGACGCCTTATTTTATCATCTTTTCTGAAAGTCGCATATCCACAACCGTATTTGTTTTTTAAATCTTGATTTTTTCGGCCTGAAGAGTTTGGCATTAAGCTCCCCTTAGAAAGTTTAGAGAGAAGAGAAAAGGAAGGGGCGTAAAATAAATCTCAAACAAACTTTATTTTACTTATTTTATGTAAAACATTCTTTAAATGGTTTAGTGTTTACGTTTTGTATTCGTGTTACAGGACGAAAGTTGATATAAAAAAAGCCAATGCATAAAATCACTGAGGATTTTACTTCGCGTTTCGGTTTTTAATCGAGGCGATTTATTTACTGCATAATAAATTGTTGAATGGTATCCCATTAACCGGTTAACACTTGTTTGATGATATACAAGATCGGAGCCTTGCCGTTCGTGGAAATTCAAATAGAATCTATTTCGAATAGATTAGCTATATTTCGCGTCATCCACTATATTTGATTTTTTATCGTACGTCGCAATTTATAACGTGTCATTTTCTTCTCCAGCTTCCACATCCATCCAAATAAGATTATAAACTCTCTCAAACTCTTGTTGATTCATTTTGCAGCTGCGAATTAACTTTAACAGAACGTTAATCTTCTCAATGGCATATTTCTCCGCTGCCCCTCTTGATCTGAAAAAGGGGTATGCGCGGTCACAGCGTTTTTGGTCCAAAATCACCGACATAGCTAATTGTAGCAGGTCAAATTCTATTTTCCAAGTGCCATGGACTTCGCAAAGATAAAATTCACCTTCTGCAAAATTTCTCCTTGATCTATCAACTGGAGAGTCACACCGTATTTTGTCGCGACGAGGGCAGCTGGTGATGGAGAAGTTTATAGGTGTATCAATAATGTATCTCAGTAATTTATGCAGGTAAGATACCGTTTTAGTATATGAGTAGTACTGATACGATGTGGCAAGTAGTTCTTCTTTTGGTCCCCAATTCAAGTACACCATATTTTTTTGTTGAAAGATTGGAAAAGGTACCTAAAAGAAGAGCAATTGTTCTGAGAGCTTTTTATATTTCCAGCAATATAACAAAGACAATATAATAGATAAATTGGAGATAATGAGGTAGGATTATGCAAAAAAGAACTCACCAGAACAATGCATTTTGTCACACACACAGCATCATATTGTTCCCATATACATACAGTGCTAGGATTGCGTCTATTATTAATATTTTTTATTCCCAATGTAATAAAAGATCTCATCATGACATCCACATTTGACTCGGAAATCCCTTTAACCATTATTTGTCTACAATCTACCATTGCCACATGTGAATTAATTGCGAAAACCTCGCTAAAGTCACCCTATCTTTTATTAATTTTATGGTCTTTATTTTGTTTTTATTTCCAGCTTATTGTTCTAAATCTATTTCCTTTAGCCGTATTGATATGGTTCTCATTCAAGTGGAAAAAATTCAATCAAGGAACTTTAGAAAGTTCAACACTATATCAATTACTGACAAAATGTGAACAGAAGCTTGAGAGCATCAAATGTCTATCTTGGGAAAATGGAAATGCTCGTGAAATGTTTATTTACTTTGTTCCCGCCTATTTTATATGGATATCACTACAACAAGTATTTACACTCTCTACTCTGTTTATCCTAATAGGTTCTGCTTTTATTGTCTGGGAATCTGAATTGTCTTCACCAATAAGAAAGAAATACTTTGCATTGAGGACTCGTATCACTCGTGATGATGGTTTATGGGAAAGAGTGAATCAAAATGACCATCAGCAGGAGTCGACTTTTCTCTTTGAGATATTTGAAAATCAAGTGAGTACATAAAATTCCAGATTTAAGGATTTCAAAAAGTATACTAAGTCTGCCAATGCTATAGAGATTTAACGTTTTCAGTGGTCAATGGGAGGATACGACTTTTCCGTTCGAAAGAAGTACTTGGACAGACTCCTCTCTTCGACCCGTACTGTCGAAATCACAAATTGCTTTGCCTTTTTCCTGGGCTTGGATAGATGACTGTTGGTCGGCCACACCTTGGTCTTACAGTACTATTATCTGGTCTAAACACTCAGGGAACAAATGGTATCACAAAAAAACTCGAAGAAGAGTGTGGACCCGCACTGCCTCCACAAAAAATAATGACTCATCGAGACGTAGATCAAGTGTTTATTACAGCCAGAAAAGCACTATATACGAATATCAATCGGAAGAGAAGCAAACTGACAATAATAGTTTGGAAGAGGACCTGAAAAATTCTAAAGAAAATGAAGTACCAGAAACTGATTGCAGTAGCAGGACATCAAGTACGCCATCTGTGACAGAAGAAAAGGTCGAGACAATAGCAACATTTCCCAAGGTGACAGATGATGAAATGAGTTGTGATGACAAAGATGTATCAAGTTCTTCATTAATGAACTCTATCGAAAACATTCCTAGAGATAGAAGTGAACATACAGCATTTCTCAGACGATCAAAACGGCTTTCGTCAACTACATCATCAAAAGATGCCATATGGAAGAGCATTGTGAAAACATGATAATTTACTACGTGTATTGTATCAGAAATATGCTGTACACATAAAATTAAGTATTTGTAACATTGGTTAATTTAAAAAAATAAAAGCAGTTGAATCAAAACATTGTTGGGTCGGTTTAGTTTGAGTTTGATATATTTGATGGCAAATGGACCGAGGTAACTAAAAGTAGAACATCCTTACCATCATTCTCCAAATATCAACAAATTGTAGACGCATTAGGCATATGTAGCGTAACTCACTATACTAGTCTGATAATTGATTCTGTCGGATACACGCCAACTTGTATATTTGCCCTCTCGTGCTGCAATTGTTGGAGGATGTGGTATCAGCAATTGTATTTAATATTTTCTTTTATCACTAATGAAAAAATAGTCCACTGATCATCTACAGAAAAATCTATGCTGTGCTGATCGATGTTGGTCACATGAAGGAATGAAAAGGCTTCAAGAGACAGCAAAATTCGAAGATTGGATAGGCCATTTGAAGATTTCTCCAAAAGTGCCTCAGCTCTCCGTGAATTTTTTTTAGAAAAACAACAATAAGAATACCCCAAGTTTCTTAACTAAAAATGAAGGAATCATTTCATCTGTTTGTTTTGATTTAAAAAGACAGACCATGTGGCGTGGCACAAGCGACTCCCATCCTCTGATTCTTTCAACAGGTTTATAAATTGTTTTTTTTTTTTCATGGTCTACTTTAATTCATTTTCCTCTTTAAAAACTTATACCTTTTATTTTACTACTATTTAATACTTAATGCCTAATGGACGCTCAGTCACCATTTTATCCTCCCCCGCCAATTCCTCTTCTATATCCTCCAGAACCTCAACGCCATCAAATAGCGGGAGCAGCCTCGTCACCACATCTCTTGACGTACACACTCGATGTTGGTCACATGAAGGAATGAAAAGGCTTCAAGAGACAGCAAAATTCGAAGATTGGATAGGCCATTTGAAGATTTCTCCAAAAGTGCCTCAGCTCTCCGTGAATTTTTTTTAGAAAAACAACAATAAGAATACCCCAAGTTTCTTAACTAAAAATGAAGGAATCATTTCATCTGTTTGTTTTGATTTAAAAAGACAGACCATGTGGCGTGGCACAAGCGACTCCCATCCTCTGATTCTTTCAACAGGTTTATAAATTGTTTTTTTTTTTACATGGTCTACTTTAATTCATTTTCCTCTTTAAAAACTTATACCTTTTATTTTACTACTATTTAATACTTAATGCCTAATGGACGCTCAGTCACCATTTTATCCTCCCCCGCCAATTCCTCTTCTATATCCTCCAGAACCTCAACGCCATCAAATAGCGGGAGCAGCCTCGTCACCACATCTCTTGATGTCAAGTCCAAATACACATCCCCCAACTGCTCCTTTGTATCAACATCATTCGCCTTATTATGTTTCTTCGCCTGTAGTTCACCAACAGCCTCGTAGATATCGAACAATCAAACGACTGGTACAAATTCCCCAAGGCAGGTTGGTTTTAGACTGTCCTGTCCCAATTCAATACCTAGAAAAAGTTCCACTACGGGATGCACGAGAATTCAATATAATGCGTTATACAGCTGTGACTTGCGACCCATCAGAGTTTGTCCAAAAGCAATATACACTGCGACAAAATATCATGAAACGTGAAACCGAGATCGTGATTTGTATCACCATGTACAATGTTTGTTTCTTTTTCTCCAAAATTGATGTAGTATGAACGATATTAAACATACTATTTGAATTAAATGCTTTAGGAAGACGAGATATTGCTTTCAAGAACATTGCATGGAATCATGAAAAACATCATGCACATGACAAAAGGACATCGTTCACCCGTATGGGTAAGTTGGATACACAAGGAAATAGCACACAGCGGATCTCATCAAATCACACATATTTACGTAGAGTGAAAATGGATGGCAAAAGATTGTGATTTGCATCATAGCTGATGGACGAGAAAAGATCAATTGTCGTGTGCTCAACCTTCTATCAGTACTGGGCATTTACCAAGAGGGAATTGCCAAGTCCACTGTCAATGATAAACCGGTGCATGCACATCTTTATGAGTATACGACGCAATTATCATTGGCACCTGATCTTACCTACAGAAGTGCAGTTGATGGTATCTTGCCAGCACAAATCATCTTTTGTTTAAAGGAAAAAAATAAGCGTAAAATCAATTCTCACCGGTGGTTTTTCCAAGCGCTTTGCCCTATTCTAGTGTGTACGTTATGCATCTTGATGGACGTTGGCACGCGGCCTGGACCACGCTCTATTTATAAACTTTGGGCACCCTTCAATAAGTACCGGGATATCGGTGGAGCATGTGGAGAAGTAAGAGCGATGACAGGTAAAGGAGGAGTTTCATTGTTAAATCCGTTAGTCGTCACACATATTTACGTAGAGTGAAAATGGATGGCAAAAGATTGTGATTTGCATCATAGCTGATGGACGAGAAAAGATCAATTGTCGTGTGCTCAACCTTCTATCAGTACTGGGCATTTACCAAGAGGGAATTGCCAAGTCCACTGTCAATGATAAACCGGTGCATGCACATCTTTATGAGTATACGACGCAATTATCATTGGCACCTGATCTTACCTACAGAAGTGCAGTTGATGGTATCTTGCCAGCACAAATCATCTTTTGTTTAAAGGAAAAAAATAAGCGTAAAATCAATTCTCACCGGTGGTTTTTCCAAGCGCTTTGCCCTATTCTACAACCTAATGTATGCATCTTGATGGACGTTGGCACGCGGCCTGGACCACGCTCTATTTATAAACTTTGGGCACCCTTCAATAAGTACCGGGATATCGGTGGAGCATGTGGAGAAGTAAGAGCGATGACAGGTAAAGGAGGAGTTTCATTGTTAAATCCGTTAGTCGCGGCACAAAATTTCGAATACAAGATCTCAAATATCTTGGATAAACCAATGGAGTCGCTTCTGGGTTACATCCAGGTTTTGCCTGGTGCTTTTTCTGCATATCGTTACTCTGCTATCTTGAACGACTTGTCAGGTGAAGGGCCTTTAAAAAAATACTTTTTGGGAGATACCTCGAATAACTATGGAAATGTGTCAGAGGGCATTTTTGACGCCAACATGTATTTAGCTGAAGATCGCGTTTTGTGTTACGAATTGGTGGCTAAACGAAATGCTCAGTGGAGATTATATTATGTTGCAGGTGCTTATGGTGTAACTGATGTACCTTCTACTGTTGCAGAATTTATATCCCAGCGTCGACGGTGGTTGAATGGTTCCTTTTTTGCGGGCGTGTACAGTCTTGTGCATTGGGGAAAAATTTTGAAGACGAACCATACGCTTGGGCGCAAATGGTTGCTCATTGTCGAACTGATTTATCTTTGTACAAATTGGCTCTTTTCATGGTTTGGATTGGTACGTATGCTATAAACGATTACCAAGGTGTAAGCTAAGCTTTATATTTGCTCAGGGTAACTTTTTTCTGAGTTTTTATATCTTAACAAGATCACTCGCTGTCATTCAAAACCCACCATTTTCTCCATCTGTGGCTGATTTGGTTCATAAAATTTTGACTTATATTTATGCAGTTTTGATTATTTGTTTGTTTCTGATAGCAATGGGAAATCGGCCGCAAGGGTTTGTGCTTAACCATTTGCAACAAAGATATATACAAAAGGCTGACTTGATTTCTGAACAGATCGCAAGGGTCATACGGTTTGATTATGGTGTTTTTTGCATTGCTAATGATCTATGTTATTTTTGCATCAGTCTGGATTGTGTATACTGGCATAAAGAGTTCGACAAGTCAAGGGATAGACTTATTGTTAAACGGCTCTTTTCGGGACATTGTAATCTCGGTATCATCTACATTGGGTGTCTTTGTACTTTCTGGTATATTGTTTCTTGATCCTTGGCATATGATTACTAGCTTTATACAGTACTTCTTACTAACACCAAGCTATATTAATATTTTAAATACATACGCCTTCTGTAATACGCACGATGTTAGGTAAAAAAAAGGTGATCAAGTAGTATTCGTTCTTGAACGGTTCTGACCATTCAAATACTTTTATTAGCTGGGGAACAAAAGACATCACATCCTCCGTGCCATTTTTAGGTCATGTAGAAACAAAAGCAGACGAAACTACAGCAGAAGTTTTACTACCCGAACAAAAAGATGTGGGGTTACTGTACGAGCAATCATCCTACATTTTAGCGAAAAAAGCAGTAGAAAGAGAAAAATGGATTGACCCCAAAACACGACAGGAAGACTATTACCGAAATTTTCGAACAAGATTAGTAGTTTGTTGGATATTTTCAAACTTGGTGCTTGTTGTCTTTATTTGTACAATGGACAATATGGGGAAGCTAGGTTCGTAGACAACATTGTTGACATAGGATGAGAGGGCATATCATCTTACAACCTCATGTAGGCAACTTTGACGATAGGTCTAATATCTACCTGCGTTTCATTCTTTGGAGCGTGGCAGGCTTATCCGTATTTCGTTTCATTGGTAGTACTATTTATCGCATTCTGTCCCTTTTTTAAAACAGTAGTAGTGAGCTTTGTACTCCTGAAAAAATGTGTCCTTGCGGCTGTTGAACTTTTTTTTAATATTATTATCATCCATCATCCACTTTCACAAGTTTTTTTATTTCCTCTTTTCTCTCTTTTTTTCTTTTTCTTTTTTACATCAATAAATTGACGATATATCTTGTTTAAAAGAAACATTACCTGCTGTATATGATAAAAACCTCCACGATATTTTCATTGTCCATTCTATTGTTAAGAAAGAGTCTAGCACAACCGTTATTATTTAGTGTAGCAGAAGAGAATAATGAAGGCGAGATAAATTATGAATCACCTGCGTTTTATGAAAGGCTTGTCATCATCGCCGCGTTGGTGCTTTTAGGCGGAGTATTTGCAGGTACATAACGCAAAGTTTTATAAGGAATATAAAAGTAACCATATCATCATGCCTAGGGTTGACAATTGGGCTTATGGGACTTGATCAAACAAACCTTCACGTTCTTATTGAAACTGGAACTCCTTCAGAGCAAAGGAATGCCAAAAAAGTATTAGCTCTGCTGGATCGAGGAAAGCATTGGGTTCTTGTGACGTTATTATTATCAAATGTTATTATCAATGAAACGCTTCCCATCATATTGGACGGCGTGCTGCCTGGAGGATGGCAAGCTGTTGTTGTTTCTACAGCTTTAATTGTTATCTTTGGAGAGTAAGTGGTGTCATAGAATGTGTGTGTGTGTGTTGCTTATCTAATAATTTGATCATCTATTTAGAGTTATACCTCAGTGTAAATTTTGAAGATCACAAAAAAAGAGTTTTGTCCAATACTAATACGTCTATCCATTTTTGTGTAGCCATCTGCGTTCGACACGGATTGGCAATTGGTGCAAAGACAGCCCCGTAAGAAACTGTTTAAAATCAATGTGATGATTGAAACAGCTGCTAAAATCATTTCATTTTTTTGCAGGATGGTTCTCGTACTAATGTACCTTATGTATCCCATTGTATACCCTACCGCCTTATTATTGGACTTTTTCCTTGGTGAATCCCATGGCACGGTCTATAAAAAAGCGGGCTTAAAATCGTTAGTTTCACTGCATCAAGCTGCTCACGAACACGATGTGGACGCATTGACTTCTGATGAAGTGACTATCATTGGAGCCGTATTGGATCTCAAATCCAAACCTGTCTCTTTCATTATGACACCGATGCAAGATGTATTTACGCTCTCTACTGATGATATCATGGATGAGGAGCTCGTTGATAAGATCTTGACTGCTGGATATTCTCGTATACCCGTCCACACACCCGAAGATAAGAATAACTTTGTAGGAATGTTGTTAACGAAGCGTTTAATAACCTACGATCCTGAAGACGCTTTGCCAATGAAACAATTGCCCTTGAGCGCATTGCCAGAAACTGGTCCTGATACGAGTTGCTTGGATATCTTAAATTTCTTTCAGGAGGGAAAAAGTAATTTTCTTAATATTCCTCTGCATAAATGAAAAAAAAACAAAGAGCTCAATCGTTTCGATTTGTAGGTCATATGGCGCTAGTATCTAGTGATCCTGGAGGAGACAATGGTGCTTTAGGCGTTATTACGTTGGAAGATGTAATTGAAGAATTGATCGGAGAGGTACTACTACTGCTTTGTTGTGCTTTCACTGATAAATATTGACAACCCAACCCCCTTCTTTTTAGGAAATTATTGATGAAACTGATGTATACGTAGATGGTAGGTCGAGACTTTTTCGATATCCAATGCGCATTGATTGACTGATAATTTGTCTTTTATAGTTCGTAACAAAATCCGTGTAGTGCGTCGACAAATGATGAGTAGACGTCAAACCGCTAGAAAGAAAGACGCAGAAAAAGTACCTACTACTACTAAAAGTGCTAATAACTATGGTGCCATTTAAACGCTTCGTAACCATTCACTCCAAAATTTGCAATTGCTGAATTAAAACACGCTATATTTTTTTTTATTTGAAATTTCAAATTGGGGTTGAGAGGATCTAGTTGGCCTTTCTACGGAAAGAACAACCTAAATGACAAAAATAAATATGTTGGCATTAACAAAAAAGTGCTTCAAAACTCTTTCAAAACTTACCTTCGGTCAAACGAGCACGACCACCGGTGGGTTGACAAAGGACGGTAGCGCAAGAAGAACAAAGGACAACGGTTTGAGCGTGACTGAAGACAGTGCTAATGTTCAAACAACCTGTTGCAAGTGAAATAAGCATTAATATACACGTTAAACGTAGACTTTTTTGAAAGGAATCTTACCAGGACACTTGACATCCATGAAGTAAGAGTTGGGAGATTGCACCAAACGCTTAAGCTTATGGGAACGCTTCTCGTGCTCAACAGAGGGGTTCAAGAGATCAACAGCCAACTAATTCAAATTATTTTTTTTATTAATTACAAATTGTTCCTAGAGTTATGCAAAAAAATAGGTGTATGCTTTTTCCATCCATCCATCCATCCATCCATCTCACTTCCCCGTTCTCTTTTCAACATTTCCCTCCTCATCGCAAACACCTTCTTAATCTAGTGATAGCTTACAGTCATTGTTCAATAAGTGATCCTGCAATATGAAGAAGGAGGATTCCCAATGTCCTGTACACTATACTGGTGTTGTGGGGGGGCCTCTCGCTTTGGCATGGACCGACCGACTCCTCCCACCACTGCGAGCGATTTCGGAGTTTAACCTTCTTGGGTCAATCCCTCCCCCCACCCCCTTCCGCTCGCTCGCTCGCTTGCCCGTTCGGACCGGACTTGCACTGCACTGCACTGCACTATAGTCCATGCCCCACTCCAAGGTTTTACTATCACTGCAGATATGAGTAATTTTATCCATAAAATCGACTTATTGCAATGGTAGCGTACAGTTTACAAAACTTTCAGAAATTCAGAATTTTTCTAAATGGGGAATAGGGTGTCCTTTGAATACAACCCAAATTTTGTACTCGTCAAAGTCGATGATTGGTGCACAAATGATACAAAGCCATTTTTATTGACTCCCTAACTGAGCAATCACTTTCTATACAACGAATAGCATACAAAGTAGTAGTTGCACTTGGTATATAAAAGTGTTGTGATATGCTTTATAGTTCACTTTCAGTGTGCACTCAGTTTATGGCTTGCTACAACAATTAAAAAGTATTTATAGCAGTTGAGCCAAAGTGGGAGAATTCATATCCGCTCAATTTATGTGCGAAATAAATTAAAAGCGAGCCAGCAGCAGCAGCAGCAGCAACAACAGGCGTACAGTTTACAAAACTTTCAGAAATTCAGAATTTTTCTAAATGGGGAATAGGGTGTCCTTTGAATACAACCCAAATTTTGTACTCGTCACAGTCGATGATTGGTGCACAAATGATACAAAGCCATTTTTATTGACTCCCTAACTGAGCAATCACTTTCTATACAACGAATAGCATACAAAGTAGTAGTTGCACTTGGTATATAAAAGTGTTGTGATATGCTTTATAGTTCACTTTCAGTGTGCACTCAGTTTATGGCTTGCTACAACAATTAAAAAGTATTTATAGCAGTTGAGCCAAAGTGGGAGAATTCATATCCGCTCAATTTATGTGCGAAATAAATTAAAAGCGAGCCAGCAGCAGCAGCAGCAGCAACAACAGCAGCAGCAGCCGCCTTGACAATCCACTGCATTTTCTCTCTTTTTTCTTTTTCTTTCTTTCTCTCTTTTCAACAAGCAACACAGCTAGAAGAATAGATATATATAAAAAAACTCTTCTTCTTTGTAGTTTAGTGGAACACACAGTAGTAAAAAAAAAAAAAGATAAATGACAACGACGCTTCCGATTGGAAAGACGACGCCATCTGCTAAAGCGGCTCGTCAATCTGTTGAACACGTCGCTAACGATTTCAATACGAATCCAACCCAGGGATTACATTCATCTGATGTTTCTAATATCCGTGCCCTTTATGGGTCCAACGAACTGGAATCCGAAGACGATGAGTCCTTGTTCTCCAAGTTTTTGGACTCTTTCAAAGACCCACTTATCTTGTTACTTCTCGGCTCCGCGGTTATTTCCGTCTTGATGGGTCAAATCGATGATGCTATCAGTATCACCATGGTAAGAAAGCCTTTCGGGTATGTGTCTGTTGTCGTTGACTAAATCCCACTTGTTTTCAGGCTATTATTATTGTTGTTACAGGTAAATAGTAAAAAAGGGGGATATGTTTTGCAGAAAAGGTTGATGTGTCTGCAGTTGCTTTTATACAGGAATATAGATCAGAGAAATCACTAGAAGCTCTGAACAAGCTCGTACCACACCATTGTCATTTAGTAAGGTAATTTATCATCAAGATAAAACAACAGCAGCAGCAGTACGTACTAACGCGGAACGTACAGAGATGGTATACTTTCCGATGTGTTGGCGAATGACTTGGTCCCAGGAGACGTTGTTCATTTCGGTATTGGTGATAGAATTCCCGCTGACTGTAGACTGACAACGGTAAGGAGAGAAAAAGAACCAAACGAAATGACTGAAAAAAACTTACTTTTCCCCTCTTGTAGTGTGTGGAATTAGAAATCGATGAATCGAATTTGACAGGTGAAAATAGACCTCGACGAAAGATTTCCGAAGCGATTTCAACCGCTTCGTATGGTGAATTAGCGTTAAACGAAAGAGAAAATATCGCATTTATGGGTACTTTAGTACGTCAAGGACGTGGAGAGGGTATTGTGGTTGCCACTGGAAAAAGCACCGAATTCGGACATGTATTCGAACTGATGCAGGAGGTCGAAGTGCGTAAAACACCTCTCCAAATCAGTATGAACGATCTCGGTAAACAATTATCCATGTTTTCTTTTGCTGTCATTGGCGTCATTGTCCTTATTGGTGTGATTCAAAAGAGAAGTTGGTTGGATATGTTTACGATTGGTGTGAGTCTTGCCGTCGCTGCTATTCCAGAAGGTTTGCCTATTGTTGTGACAGTAACTCTTGCCCTCGGTGTACTTCGCATGGCCAACAGAAAAGCCATTGTGAAGCAGTTGCCCTCCGTCGAGACATTGGGTAGTGTGAATGTTGTATGCGCTGATAAAACGGGTACTTTGACCGTGAATCAAATGACGGTCACCAAGGTATTTACCGTGGAGAATCAGGAATCGTTTGATTATGAATACAAGGTTCCCAACAACATGACCGAAGCTTTACGTCAAACACTTCGTATTGGTAATTAAATGTTGATGATCGACAACAACTGTGGCTAATGCACATTTTCCCTGTACGAAATTAGGTAATCTGTGTAACAATGCTCAATTAGGTGAAGGAGGAAAGATTTATGGTCAGCCAACTGAAATGGCCTTGTTGGATGTAGTCTTCCGTAGTAATATGAAAGATGAACGTATGGTAAAGTGAGCTATTTGATTTGTAATTGAAGGAGGGCAAATGACTGATGTAACCTGCTTAGCATTATGACCGTCTTCACGAAGAACCCTTCAACTCGGATGTGAAATACATGTCTGTCACTTGTCGCGAAAAGGATGATCACACTTCAAACGGAACAATTTTCATCAAGGGTGCTACTGAAGTGATTATTGATAAATGTACAACCTACTACACATCAAATTACACCAGAGTACCTTTCACCCCAGCCCTGAAAGAGTCTGTTGCTCAGCACGTTGCTGCCATGAGTTCGCATGGTCTTCGTGTATTAAGTACCGCTTTTGGTGAGAACGAAAATGATTTATGCTATACTGGTTTCTTGGCCGTTCACGATCCACCCCGTCCTGGTGTAGGAGATGCTATTAAATTGCTTGTCCAAGGTGGTGTCAAGGTTGTCATGATCACGGGTGATGCTGAGGCCACAGCCATGTCTATTGCTCGTCGCTTGGGTATCCCCACCAATGTGAAGGGGAGCTGTATTACCGGTTATGATATTGAACACATGACGGAGCGCCAGCTTCAAGAGATGATCCACACTGTATCCGTCTTTGCTCGTACTACTCCCAAACACAAGCTTGCCATCGTTCGTGCGCTTCAAGAGACAGGTGCTGTTGTTGCCATGACGGGTGATGGTGTGAATGATGCGCCTGCTTTAAAGATGGCCGATATCGGTATTTCCATGGGAAAAAGTGGCACCGACGTCTCCAAGGAAGCTGCAGACATGATTTTAGTTGATGATGATTTCTCTACGATTTTGCACGCCATTGAAGAGGGTAAAGCCATCTTTTACAACATCCAAAACTTTTTGACCTTCCAATTGAGTACCAGTATTTCTGCTCTTTCTTTGATTGCCATTTCCACTTTGTTCGGTTTAAAAACACCTTTGAATGCGATGCAAATTCTTTGGATTAATATTATTATGGATGGACCTCCTGCCCAATCGCTCGGTGTCGAGCCAGTCGATCCTGAAATCATGAAGAAGCCTCCAAGAGCACGCAACTCGAATATTTTGACCAAGCCTTTGATTGCTCGTGTTTTGACAGCTGCCTGTATTGTTACTCTGGGTACCATGTTTGTGTACATTTCTGAGATGGCCGACGGTGTCGTTACCAACAAGGATGCTACCATGACATTTACTACCTTTGTCTTTTTCGATATGTTCAACGCTTTGGCTTGTAGATCGGAGAAACAATCCATCTTTTCTGTTGGATTCTTCTCCAACCGCATGTTTAATCTTGCTGTCGGTGGCTCTATCTTGGCTCAGCTATTTGTCATCTACGTACCTTTCTTTCAAAGTATTTTTCAGACAGAAGCACTGTCATTTTACGAATTGCTAAAGATTGTCATGGTGACTAGTACGGTTTTCTGGGTGGATGAAATCAAAAAGATGATCCGTAAGAACGGGTTACGTATCAATCGTTCACCCGGTGGTAGTGGTGGCTCTCGTTATCGCATCATACATCAAGATGAAATTGAAAATGCAATCGATCTTGTTTAGAAAATAATTTACATCATTATATTATATCTCTCTTGGGGGATCTACTCAATTTTTATACCAGCGGATCCCCCCTCTCATCTTCTTTTTACAAACAAAAGTTTGGAACCAAAAAAAAATTAATGTTTCCAAGATAGAATAAATAAACATTTATGAAGCACGGGTAATTTCTAATAGGAATACACTGGATAAAGTTCCTGCGTTGACTCGCACTTCTGATTTGATTTTACTATCCTCTTCTTCTTCTTCATCGATATACTTTAATTCATCGAATTGAAAAGACTCCCTGGGTATATATCGACATTGTAATCCCCACTTGTCCAGTAGGTATTGAATGCTTCTTTTTGGGCTTCTCTCCTGATACGTTGTAAAAAACTTGCAGTTTGGATTGTGATTGTGAATAACAAAAGATACCAAAACAAACAAGTTTTCAAATTCTAAAAAATAGTTAGTTAGTTAGTTAGTTTTCGCGTGGTAGTAGTTTGTTGGTCTTACGTGAGGGTTCATAAAAGGTATCACTTCCAATAATATAGTCGAGCTGTGACGGTAGCTCGTCAATCCAAGTGTCGATACTCGTGCTTGTGCCAGTTCCCCATTCAAGCGCTCGCACGCTTACTACATCGCTTTGAATTTGATTTAAATCCAAGCAGCCTTTAATAACTGGTAATATCGCTGGTATATCCGTCAATAATAAATGCGAGACTGAAGCTGATTTTGCTAAAACGAGTGAGGGTATCGAAGTACCTGCTCCAACCTATATTTTTTTTTTTTCTGTAAACACTTTTTTGTCCAACGTTGGCAATAAGAAATACCTCCAATACGGTTGCACCAGCAAAGCGATCGCGATTATGCCAAACGAATTCTCCCATGACAAGAGCCGAGGGCCAAATATAACAACCGTAGGCTGCGTCCAAAACCTACACACCATGGTGTTGTCAATGAAGTGTGTGTGTCTCTTTTAATCCCTCCAAGACATGTACCTCTTCGATCACTATTTCAGTTGAAACGTCCTTTTTCTCGTCATAATAGACTATTCTCTTGACACTATTCAGGGACGAGTTAGCCATAGTTTTATTCAACGTTGAGTCATTCCAACCTGTGCCTTTATTAAAATGGAAGAAGTTCTGGGTTTGAAAATCGACGAGCCACAGGAATTTGGGGACCCGTATGTTCCTTGTAGAACACAACTTGTATTCAAGCTTTTTTATTATCTGAGGGAGTACCATAATGTCAACTACAGATGAAGGTGAATATACTCAAACCTACTTTTTACGTTGCAACGTCATCACTCACATGGTCTTGATTCAAAGTGGTGGCCCAATTGAAAGCACACATTAAAGAATTCGAGAAAAAGGAACTCACTTGGAAAGAGGAACATGCTCAACTCATCAACTTTCAAAAGAAATTAGCACAGGCAGGTAGTCATTTAAAGACGCTTGCTCAGGAAAATGCGAGTCTCACAAAGTCACTTGCGGAACGAAACAAGGAAAAGCAAGCGTTACTGGATGAAAAAACCGCCTTGGAAACAAAGCACCAAGAAGAGGTCAGACAATACGAGGAAAAGACTGCTCTCTTGAAAAGCAATTTAGACACGAGTCGTGAAGGCCACGAAAAAGAGATTAAACAGCTTGTAGATATTCTGGAAACAGCAGCAAAGAGTATGGATGGAGGAGCTGTTGCTGCTGTTGCTACACCTCCCATCGTCACACCAGACGTCTCCACATCCACTTTGCTTGATAATTACATGAAGTCTGTTCAAAAGAGATTATCTAGATCTACTGAATTGAAAAAGGCGAATAAGAAAGGTAAGTATTCCCTCCATGAAACTTGTCACCATGGGACAACTCACAAGCAATCATAGACATGGAAAAGGAATTCGAGCTCAAGATGGCTGAATTAAAGCAAGAGATCAAAGGTAAAGGAGGGGGGAGAGAGTATCATGCAGTGAAGAGCAAGTGTCGCTGATTTACTTTTTTTCAACGCAGAGCTTCAATCAAAAGATAATACAGAATCAATTCAAACCAGTCTACAAAGCTTATTGGACGACCCCGAGAATGGCACCATTGATAATTCGCTTCCACCTTCTTTATTGATCATACTTGAAAAAGTGAGAAGCACCTTGCAAGACCAAAAAGAAGCTATCAGCAAATCTTCTCAACACAGTAAAGCCTCTATTGAAGAAGCACAACATGGTTTGTCAATCTCTTACACTTACGCACACGTCTATTTCTTGCTTACCCGAGTTTTGTATAATAGATTTAAAGCGTCAAATCACACAACTGAATATCCAAATCAACGAACTCACAGAGGAAAAAGAACGTCTACTCTCAGAAAAGGACGACATGTCGGGTCAAGTGAGGTCACTTGAAAAGGATATCGCAGCATTAAAAACCAAATTAATAGAATCTGAAAAACAAAAACAATCAAGTCAAGAGAGAGAAAAGCAATTAAGCAAAGAACACCAGTCTTTACTTGGAAAGCTTTCACATATTAAAGAAACATTGACACCGCGATTAGAACAAGATAAACAATTGAGACAAAAAGTAAGCGACCTGGGAAAGGAGTTGGAAGTCACCAAACGAGAATTAGAAAAAAGTCGTGAGGATATGATGATGCGCGATGAGGAAACATCCAGCGAAATAGAGAGACAAGAGCAAACCATCGCTGAATTATCCGATCGCTTGGAAAAGGTGCAGAGTGAGCGTGAAGAATACGAATCTTTGGCTATGCAATTGGACGCCCAATGCAGTCAAGTCGGGGAACAACTTCAATCCAGCCAGCAAGAGCTCGAGAAATTAAAAGTCAGAATGGCCGAGGAACAGACGCAACATGAATCAGAAAGAGCTAGTTTATCCAACTTGCAAACAGTGTTGGAAGAGTTTCAAACCAGTAAGCCTCCTTTTCATAGACATTGGGTATGCTTTTTGTTAAAAAGTTTTTTTTTTTATCTGTGTAGCCAAGGATGCTGAAATGCGTGCAGCAGTGGAACACATTGAACGACAATTGGCAGTGGCCAAAAAATCATGGGCAGAATACGAAGAGAGAGCTCACACAGCAGAGGTAATTCATTCCACTCTGTCAAAACTTTTTTTTTTTTCTGCTCACACAACTCAAATCCCATAGACTGCCTTGGAAAAATACCAACAAGATGTTGGAAAGACACAAAAGTATGAAAAAGAAATTAAAGAAAAGAACCTTCTCATTGGCAAACTTAGACATGAAGCCATTATTTTAAACGAACACTTGGTAGAAGCCATGAGAAAACTCAAAGAAGAGACAAGTGAGAATAACGTGGATCGGTACCGTACAATATTAAAAAAGTATAGAGTGTAGACTGACATTTGTATTTTATTTATAGTCAGCTCATTACGAATTTACTCGTTGGCTTCTTCCTTGCACCTCGTGGAGATCGTAAAAGATATGATATTCTCACTATTATTTCCAATGTGTTGCAATTGACAGAAGAACAAAAAGAACAAATTGGATTATCCCGACCCAAAAATGGCGGCGGCGGCAGCGGCGGCGGAGCGGCGCATCTCCTACCATCGCCTATCATGGAACAACCCCAAAAAGAGGTAAATGTTTCCACTTGTTTTTTTTAAATACATGTGTTATTTAACTTTTATATACTGCAGTCATTTACAGATGCTTGGATTTCTTTCCTATTAAAGGAGTCCAACCCATTACGCCGTAACCGTTCCGCTGTCACTTTATCACCTTCCAGTATGGAGGAGAATAACATTGAATTGTAAATTAAGAATAAATTTGTATTATATCACTTGACTCCATCTCGAGATCGTAAGCATGCATTTATTATAATTAATACAGCAAGTTTAATGAAAAAGACGGAATAGAAATAAAGGTAACACAGTTAATTAATCAAAACTCTCCTTGTTGAGGATCTTCCCCCAATTTACACTGGCAAAAAATACATATAGAAAAAAAGAGGAGATATATTATGAAGTAATTAAAAGAATACTAAAAGTAAAATGGTATTTATATGTGCATAACACGGTATAGTAGTAATAATAAGATATTAAAAAGGGTTATAATTCAACAGGTGCAGCAATAGAAAGCTGAGTTGCTGATCTGATTACCTCGGGACGATGCGCATCAGGCTCTTTTACGGGGCTAGAGCAATCAATTTCATCGTCTTCCATTACAGGTGTTCTAACAATACGAATACTTTCTGTTGATCCAGAAAGTCGCCTCGCAGAGGGTGTGGATGAGCGTCTATGATTCTTCTTTTTTGTAGCAGTAAGAGTAGTGGGAGAGGTGGGAGAGCTGGTGATGACAGCAGCAGTGGTGGCTTGCTTGGTGGTTGTGATGACAGGTGGGGGTGTGGGTTTAGTTGATACTTTCACCTTGCTCGTCTTCTTTTTTAACGGTGTATTGGACGAACAAGAAGAAGAGGGAGATGCGGTTGTTTCTGATCCTATAATTTGTGATAAATACACATACAGATCTACATCTACTACTATCTTACCATTGGCCTCAGGAGGCTCTACCCATTCTGTGGGTATCACACAAGGAAACATGGTGCCTAGTTTTGCTGCTCGGTTGATCCATCCGGGCGCTGACTTTCCTGTCAATCGTCTACCCAGATCCTCAGAAAAGTGATTACAATTTCTAGTCAATAAATTGTACGAAGTGCCAATGTACTCTTTAGAGATATCCTGCAGCACTTTATCCACCTCCTTTTGCGTCAATTCAGTATATCCCATGTGTATCGATTGTCTAAGTAAATGCCAAATTAATCACCATCTTTTTTCTGTGTCAATAGTATCAAGTGCTTACTTGAATAACAATCCTTGAGGCCCCACTTTGGGTTGGACCATAAAGACGCCAGTGACGTTTTCATAGTCGTGTCCACCGAAGCAATACTCGTGCTCTCCAATCTCGATCCCCGAGTGGTAGATGCCTGAAACAAAAACATGTTTAGAGTGTGTTGCATCGTTCATTCCGTCCGTTCTTACCGATGCCCAACGCATAGCCAAAGTTTGTGAGAAAACCAGGCTGCAACTGAAATTGAAAGGGCTGTTTAGAAAAATATTGGTTTTCTCTCTCTACTTGAGTGTCATACCATATCATAGACGTTAAGAATAACTATGAAGGTAAGAACGATGAGTTTTTCATTCATGTTGATTTAATTAAAGATGCATACCTTTGCGTTGCTCTTGTTCTGCACTTATTTCGGTTTTGTTGAATACATTACGAAATAAGTTGAACATTATGACATGAGGTGAAAGTATGTGAAAGATAAGAAAGAGAAAGGAAGGAATGAAAAAAGATATCTTAAAGAGACTCAACCGCTTTGTATTTAATCCAATCAAAACCCATACTAAAGAAACATTTCGTATCACCATGCAAATGAATAACGAGTTGTATAGATGGAAGCGAACTCTACTTGGCTCCCAGTACTTGGCTCAACTTTAGCTTGATGATAGTTGCTTCTCCTCAATCAAATTTATGCGAGTAACAGAAAAAAAGCATAATTCATAGTAACATAGATCAACAGTGTGTGGGATCTGGTCAACAAGCTGATTTTTCCCCCAACAGTTTCACTATACTTTGAGCGTGCTTTGCAGCGGGTGTCAAACACCTACAACTCTTTTTCTCTCGCTTAAAGCCATGATTTGCCTCGAATGTTTTATGATTTATTCTCATTATTATAACGAGGAAAAGGGTAAACGTGTGTAAAGAGGGAGGGGAATCGATAATTAAGCACACACATACTTTTAAGTATAGAGGGAAATGAGAAGGAAAGTCGCTTGCTCTCTTTCCCGATATGAAGAATAAAAAGAACGTGTTTAGAAGAATATGTGTAAATAAAAAAAAAACCCTGCAAACAAACCTTCTTTTCCAATCATTAAATACAAGCTACATTCTTTTATTGTAGTATGTTTTGTTTATACATTCTGGTATGAAGATCTCAAGTAGTAGTAGTAGTAGTGGTAGTAGAATTTCGAGAAAAAAAAATTAAACTTCTTTGCAGCGGCTTCTTCAGCTTTCTTTGCTGCAGCAGCTTCTTGCTTTTTACGTCATAATAGCAGCGTCACTACACACACACACACACAAACAACAAGTTGAGAAAATACTCGCTTTTAACTCACTCATATATTTTTTTACCTTTCTTTCTTTTGGTTTACAGTCATTCCGTTGTTGCTAGACTTTCCCTTGTTCTCTTTTTCCTTCTTTTTCAAGTTCTTTGCGCGAGATTGTTCTCTTTGATTACCACCTAATCAGGGAAGATAAAACTCTCATTAATTATCTCTCAATTACTCTTTTAGGCAATTCAAACGACTTACGAGCCATTTTGAAATATAAAAAAGATTGAAAAAGAGTAAAAAAAAAAAAAAAAACCTTTCAGGGAAAGAACTAGAAAATATCTCTGTTTGTGAGCCACTTTTATACACTTTTTAAAATTCAGCCCGTAAAAAGATCCACCCTGTTCTATATTGCTGTACACTCTTTCGTTGCCAGCGTAGAGATAGCAAACTGTCAGAATCCAAGTGATTTATTTCTAAAGAGTAGACTATGTATACTTCTTGGAGACACTTCTTTTGTACCTTTTTTAATTAAGAACTTCTTTGGAGTCCAAGAGTTGATAGAAACTAATTTTGATTGGCTGATTCTCCTTTGTGACCTGCGTTTTTTTTTTTGGCTTGTCAACCACCCCCTTCGAATATTTTTCTTTCTTCTTTTGCCTGTTTGTTCTTATCCAACTCCACACCACCATGTCTTTGAGAACTGGTAAATGACACACCCATTGGGAACAACTTGATACATGGACTAACACAGCCTTGACTTTATTAGTTAGCCACTCTCTTCTTCGCAACGTGAAGCCTGTCAACTGTGTTGTAGCAACCCCCTGCACACGTTCATGTAAAGTGAATAAACCTCTTTTTTACTCGATAATAAACTAACTCTACAGTTACTTTTTAGACGCTACACAACAAAAAAACGAATTGTTCACCCTCCCAGACGTACTTTTCTTCACAACCAATACAACGATATTTTAAAAAACAACCGAATTGTGTTTGTTTTCCAACACAACAACTTGACCGTCAAGGAGTTTACTCAACTTCGTCAAGAGTTGGGTCAATTGGCCAGTCATGAGCAGGTTTCCAAGTTGACTGTGTTGCGTTCCGGTGTCTTTGCTTCTGTTTTACGTGAAACCAAGTTTGCCAATTTGGAACCCTTAGTCAACGGTCCCACCTGTGTCTTATCCACCAACATCAACGATGCCGAACACCCCGATTTAATGAAAAAGTCTGTTGAATTATTATCTAAAAACAAGAAATTATTATTATTGGGTGGTAAATTGGATAACGTTTTACTGACTCAAGCTGATGTATTGAAGGTCGTCGATTTACCTTCCATTGAACAACTCCGCGCTCAAGTCGTGGGTGTCATTGAAGCTCCTGTTCGTAAATTATTGTCTACTTTAGAACAACCCGCTGGTGAATTACACAGCGTTTTAGATAGAAGAATTTAAAAGAAGCCCTTCTAAAAAAAAAAAAATGTATTATATATGTGTTATTTCAAAAAAAAAATAAAGAAATCATAATAGAAAAGATCAATAGACTGGTATAACAAGTAGTAGTAGTAGTAGTAGTAGTGGCATTATTTTCGGACGAGTCGTCGTTGCTTGAATGATCGAGTTGAATACCGGATTTAGGGTTAGATACATTGGATTTGCATGTAAATTCATGGCCCTTGGTAACACCTCCTTTTAATTTATTCACATCGTCGCATGAAAAATTCGTGCTGGACGTCTGAACGTTCAATCCACCACGCACATCCACTAAACTGGATAGACCAATCTTGTTAAAGTTACCAGTGACATCCACGGTACCGTCGACTTGGCGTAACTTGGGAGCGTCAATTTCAGCTAACTCGGTATTGTTGGCAAGTGACAAGGCGCCTCCCAGAAGCTGCAGTTGTGGCACCGAAAAGTTGTGTAGTTGTTTATTGTTGGATACTGTCAAGGTTCCAGCAACTTGTGTCATGTTGGGTAATGATAACGAAGAAAATGTATTGGCAATAAAGGAAAGATCCCCAGTGACTTCATGTATCCTGTTCAGCCCAGTCACTGCATCCAAGTTACGAAAATCACCTTGGTAAATATCAGAAAGAGCTGTCAACTGTATAATAATCAGTTAGTCTTTTTAAATACGATGTCTATTCTCGTATATGTACTCACATCCAGTGAAAGTCCAGGAGCATTGGCAGCGATGGAAATGACGCCTCCCACTTTTTGCAAACGACTCAAGTTGACGTTCTTGAGGTACACATTATTAGCGATATGGATGTCGTTCATTTTATTGGCGGTCAAGCCGTCTATCTTGCTGATCAAGGTATCCGTCACTTTAAAAGAATCAATTTGAGATAAACCAGAAGGAAACTGGATAGCACCAAGAGCAGGTTGAACAGAGATTTCCATTGATTTCACTGTGGTGAGTTGTGATACGTCGACATGTTTTAATTGACGGTTGTTTTGCAGCTTAAAGTCGCCTTCCACTTGCTTGAGGTTGGCTAAAACAACGTGCGCTATGTCGCTATTTCCATCAATCACGAGGTCACCGCGTACTTGCTGCAAACGAGATAGATTGATCGAATCTTGTGCTGAAGTGATATTTTGGATAGTAACGGATCCATCAATCACTTGACAGTCGCGAATACTGTCTAATTCACGCATCGATTTAATTTCGATTTTGCCGTGACATCCATCGTCTGCATGCACTGACAAGTTGAAACTGAGTAAAACAACGGCTGCTATAGATATCAAGCACTTGTTCAATGGCATCGTGTAGGTAAGAAAAAAAAATCACGAAAAGATAAAATAGTATCGACCCATGTAATTATATACGCATTTTATGGAAAAGAAAAAGGAGCTCCTGTCAATTAAAATATGTGTCCTGATTTAGAGATATGTTCCTTACTATTACTATTCCCTTTTATTTCTCAGCAAGTAAGGTATATATATATAAAAGGGGGATGAAAATTACAATAGTTATTAAATATCTTGATTAATTTGGTATCATATCGTCACGGATTGAATCTATCACGCGAATCGAGCTTGACCTGCTGACTCCCAAGACATACCTGTCACTTCAGCATTCAAACCTGTACCATCCGTAGCTAAAATACTTTCAGAATCAGCATAATAGTTGGTGGGACCCATATCAATCTTGCCCTTATTCAATCTGTATTTGATATGGATGAGCACGCATGATGACTTTTTGTGTACAAAACTCACCTTTTGCGTTCGTTTTCGTCCATTTCTACCGCAGCAGCAATGGTGTTTTTACGAACACCTCGTTTTTGACCCACCTTGGGATCCTCCTCACTACCTGTGCAATCAGATGCATGGTCAGCTAATTCGTTTTTGGGAAACATGAGGTAACAGAGCGGGCATTGAGATAGCACATTTCTGGGCGTATTCTAATATATATAAAAAAACAGTGTCAACATGCTGTATATGCTTTACCCAAAAAATATGGCTTACATTGACAATGGCTCTTCTTCGAGAAGAATCAACCACGGATATAAAGGACCCCAAATCATCTTCTGATTCATCATCATCGTCCACAAAAATAGAAGGTTTTCTCTCGATAGGTTTGACAGAACGTGGTGAAGAAGACGCCTTGAGTCGACGTGCATCGAGTGGTCTGGGTGGTGATGAAGCAAAGGCTTTAAACATCTGAGAGGGGTTTCTTTCTGGCGATGCAAAAGGATCGCATGTTTGACGGGTGGGTCTTTGCTCAGGAGAGGAGGTCGGGCGACTACTACTCATGGAAGATTGTTGGTTGCTGCTGAGGAGGAGGGGTTCTGAGGATGTTGATGGTGAAGTAAACACGCTTGTTGTTGTTGTTGTTGGTCTTTCAGGCGACTCCATCGGCCGTTTCAATGATGCGGATATCGATGAGACGGGTCTACGTAGAGGAGAAGTCGATGATGCTTTTACGATAGAGGATGAAGGTCGTTTCACAGTTGTGTTCTTTAGCAGCAGCGATGATCGAGGCACTGATAATTTTTTTGGGGAGGCAGATGAGACCATCTTTACCAATAAAGCCTGTGTTGTTCTGCTTTCCAAAGATGACTGAGAGTTCCATTTCTCAGGAAGTTTGAGTGAGCTCTTATTGTTCGTGGGCGAAGGTGGTACAGATGTTTCTTTCGTAGATACTACTACTTTTCGTGCAGTTGAGCTGGGTGATTTTGTGGGTGGTGAACAAGGTTTGCCCTGAGAAAATTCGTTCTGCTCAGTTCTTTTAGAAGGAGGATTAGAACTTGTCGAAGTCGATTGATGTCGTTTCGACATTGGTTCGGGTGCTTTTTGTATTGGACTGGAAGTGGAGGGTGTAGGTGATGAGAGTGAGCGTTTCCATGTCGGCAAGATTGGTGTAGACTCAGTTTTGGGAGGTGTTTGACTTGACGTCTTTACTGTAGCATGACTTGAAGGACTATCATCTTCAGTCAAGTCTATACTAATAGCGTCAACATCAATGAATGAACTCGATGACGACTTTGGAGTAGGTCTACAAGGTGTTTCCTCCTCATCGGAATCTATAATCAGAATAGCGTTTTCATTGTCAATATGTACTGGTTTCTTATTGATAGCAGGGGTTATCCTCTTGCCCATTTCATTGAGAACGAGACTTTGAGGGAGGAGGAAGGGGGAAAAAAACCTTGATTTTTGAGTAACCGAATGGTTTGACATTGCTGTTTACAGCCTACACTTTCCTTATCTTGGCTTGTGAATTGCCCTGAACATGAATGATCCATAAAAAAATAAAGTGGGAAACCGCTCATGTATTTTCTCTATATGCTTAAGCAATAATCTCTTGTTGACCACCTCAAGGTACTTCCCTTTCCACCTACGAATAGTGCATTTGATGGGGAGTTTCTGTGATGTAGGACTTTGAATTTGCGATTGTGGCAGAGTAACTCTTCCTTTTACATTCGAGCTTCATACCATTTTTTTTTTTCTGTGTGTGTTTGTTCACTTTAACGACTTCCCCCAATCGATCTGACAAATTGTCAAACGCATGTACGCTTATTATCGAACTTCGAGTCAAAGCACCGTGAATCAAAAGATTCTGAGAGGGTCGATTGCGAACACGAACACCTCAGATCTTGTCATAGTAAAGGTATATCAAAAACACCTTTTTGTTAGCAGTTCGACGGTGTTAAGCTTCTCTCCCGTTTTATTGGAAAAAAAAATATAGGGAAACTCGCTGGAATGGATGACCATTGGACAAGTTGCGCCTTCGGATCCCAACTTATTGACACAGCAACTACAACAGTCAGCTTTCGGCATAATATATGACACTCATATTCTGCATTGCGAGTTTGCTTCTGCCAATGAATCGATGGACGAGGAAACGGACACCGAGGTTTACGAGGAAACGAGTTATTCCAGAAAAATCAGAAACCATTCATTGATTCAAGGGCAAGACGTTCTTGTTGCACTTTCCGAATATGGCAAGCTCGTCTTCATGACAATTCATTGTGACAAAAGTCTCAAGGTGAAAAGATTCGAGACTTTGACCGAAGTAAGAATAATATTCGTTGATTGGATGGAGTGCAAAAGCTAATTGCCATGGTGTAGGTGTATTTGGATAGTCCTGGATTTGAATATAATAAAATAGGAAAGAAATTGGCGGTAGATCCATAGTAAGATTTCCCAGAAAAGAAAATTGAAAGGGGGCGGCATATTAAAAAGATGAAATTCTAGTTCTAGAGCGATTGCAGTGGGATCATTTCAAGATAAATTCGATATACTCATATTAAATCAAAAATTGTCGAGATCCAAGTTTGATCCTATCAATTGTGTAAGGGCAACAGCATTGATTTACCCGAAAATATCGTTAATGCTCATCTTTCTTCTAGCGGGGATCTGAATCCGAACCTGGAATTATTTGGCATATGGAGTTTTTACATACAGAAACAGCATCCATGGATAGAATATTACTAGCATTGGTGATATATAAGTGAGTTTTTTTTCTCTTTGTTAAGAAACTTTTGTAACGCCTATGAATTGCTTTTCTGTCAATAGTGATGTGGATCGTGTATGTCGGATAATCGTATATGCTATAGATGCGTCAGATATAAATAATGTGATAGTAGAACAAGTTGGAAGATTACCATTAGAGAGGAGTAATTGAAAACGCACAGAGAAAGGAGATGTATCCGGGTTATACTCATCCTACTTGTAATTCTGTAGATACCCCGCTTCCACTGTTGTTGATTCCCCTAAAGTTCCAACCTGAGGCCTTTGTACTGGTTACAGTAAGAATCCTTCAACACTATCCTATATACTATGACAGATGATTTAACAATCACATTAGGAGCAACAAGTTTGCTTACTGACAGCGGACGATGTTCACTGTGGAAACGTGTTATACCCCACCAGCTTTATTCCTCGACAATTTGGAAGCACTGAGTGTAATTTGATGTCTTACACAATATCTATGGAAGAGTTATTTATGCAATGTTCTTTTTAGGCCCTCTCTTCACTTCCTATGCATCACATATAGATCAAGATGAGGAATATTTATATCTGGGATCAGCAGAAGGATACCTATACAAGTTGTATGTGTTTTCAACGGGAGAGGTTGTATGGGATGCCATTGAGCAAACGAACCCCATCAGTCAGTCCATGTGTATGCTGGGCTCAATTAACATGCTTGACCAAGAAGACGAAAACTGCGTCGTCAGTGCTGATATCATTCTATATGCCGGAGAAAGTGCAGACAGTCAAGTATTAGCAGTAAGTGAGGCTCCATTTTCAAAATTATACTGTTTATTAAGCACAACACGCTCTGTAGATCCCTCTTGAGAAACATGCTCATCAGCCTGTGATAAAGCATATTGTATTACAGTCGTTAGTCAACCGTGCACCTTTAATTGACTATCAAGTCGCAGATAACTTTCGTGACCACCAAGACGCATTAATTACTTGCTCTGGGCAAGATAAACATGGCTCTCTGAGTATCATCTCCCATGGTGTCGAAACTTCAGCCTTACATTCATCTAAACCGGAGTGGAATGGGTAAAATGAACAAACTTTTTTTTTTTTTTCAAAGTGATAGCTGATGGATTTCTTGTAGTATTTCTCGATTGTGGAATCTGTCTGCGTCATTGACAGACTCACATGAAGTACCTTGTTTGGTTGCTTCTTCTGCTATTGACACTCGTTTATTATGTGCTAAAGGTAATAAGCACATAAGCTTCTTAACAAGATCAACGTTTCTAATATGACTCTATTAGATGGTCACATCAAGGACATTACCTCTTCCTCTGGCGTTGAGTTTGACACAGAAACAATATTTGCTAATACTATACCTGCCCGAGATCTCAAGCTAATATTGCAAATTTACCCCAAAGGTTTTTCCATTATTGATATTGGCAAACAGGGTACGTAGTCAGTAGTATAGTATCCATAGTCGGTCGTGTCTTAACATTTAGATAGGTGGCACATGTATATTGACCCAATGGAAGCCCGAGGACACCGACGAATATCGTATAGAGCTGGGGACTTCTTGGCAAGAGGATGGCCTAACCTATGTAGCTATATGTAAAGTGAAGTCAGACACATTTGTGCTGCACGTACTGGCCATCTCTGATAGATACAAAGAAGACAGCTCCAGGTAAGCTCTTTTACATTTGTTGCGTGACTTTTTAACTGAAAAAAGAAAATAGCATGGTTTCTTTTGCTGTGAAGGAGATTGCGAATATACCATTAAACAACTGTCCTAGTTACATCAGTCAGTTCACTATAAAGTAAAAATGCAATATTCAAAAGAAAGCAAAAAACTCTAGACTTTAACCTATTGCAAACTTTTACTTTAGATCAGATACAATTTTATCTATAGGAACATTTGAACCCTCCATCATGTTTTTCAAAGTAAAGGAAGAGATTGTTGAATATTCTCAAACTCTTGATTTATGTAAGTACGATAAATTATATTTTCAGCCTTGTTTTTTTTCTTATTTTCCTTTGTTGGGCAGCTTGCTTGTCACCTGGGCAATTCACTGTTCCACACTCATCTGCGGTTGTCAACTCGGTATCAGACGAGCCATTCTATTACTTGGTTGGATTAAGGCAAGGATCTATTCTCAGTTTCAAGATAGATTTGGATAAGGGTGTTATTTCTGATAAGCGACCTCATTTGCATAATATTGGCTCAAGGGCTGTGCGGCTTTCCCCACTTTATCAATCCAAAAATGCCGTCTATGCTCTATCAGAACAATTATGGAGAATTACTTGCTCTGAACGATCAGAGTTGGTGATGGAACATATTTTATTACCCAAATTCAGCAAATTTATAGATGCATTCGCTCCCTTTGATTGCGATTTGCCGTTGCTACATACCACAGGTGAACCTTTGGCTGTCGTGGCTGATGGAAAATTACAGATTTTCCAACTAAGCCTTCAAAGTCAAACAAACACATTCAAAATTAATCTGGGAGAGGTGAATATCACGAAAAAACAGGGAAAATGGATTAAATGCTCACCAACAGATACATATAGACACCAAGAAAAGTGATATATGATAAATCATTGAACTACATCATTACAATTACATCCTCTATGGATAATAATGAGCGTAAAAATTCTATACGACTTGTGGATCCTATCAGGTACAGTTATTTATTTCTTAATGCTGAACGTTACTGACTTTTCTATACTAGCGGTCAACCATTATCAGAAAGTCAACCTTTAGTCACTGACACAGATTATGGGCGAAGCGATATTGTGCTCTCAACCGCAGGTAACTTTTTGTGGACTCCCTTTATACATATTGCCTTCTAATTCATGTTATCAAATGACAGAGTGGTCTGTGGAAAACAATGGGAAAATTTACAAGTATCTTTGTATTGGTATTGGTCATCCCAAAGAACCCTTCCACTCTTATAGATCTGGCATGTCTGCTCGAGTCTCAGAAACACTTATGAATAGAGGAACCTTATTACTGTTTAGGCTCAAAATGAAACCGCAAAGGTCCAGTGGATTCTCGCTATCGCGCGTTTGGACTCAAGATAAATTACCTGGAGGCATTTTTGCCATCCGACCTCATCCTGCTGGGTAAACACAATCTTTTCAAACAGCATGAATTTTGATTAACTTATCGTTATTACAGACTTCTATTTTCGGCAGGTCATCACTTATACCTGTACAGGTTGGTCAGCGGAAGGTAGGAGGCTCGTTCGTTCGTAAACAAACAAATCGATCAGAAAAGTTAACATAGTTCAAATGAAAGACTTGTAGAAGTTGCGCATGTACCTCTGCGGTTTACAATCACATCGATTCATGAAGTGGGCGACCGTATTTGTGTTACCTCGCATACTGACTCCATCTCTTTTTATCAATTCAACGCCGAATCGAATCAACTTGAGTTCTTGAAGAGGTAAGCGGATGTTTTATTTTCAATGGTAAAGATTACTAATCCATCGTTCAAGTGATGTGGTGGCACGCAGTATACATCGTTCTCTTATGTTGAGTAGTCGTCTTGCCGTAGGTGTCAGTCAATCAGGAGGCATGGTAGCACTTTACGACGATCCAGAAGATACATCTTTTGAAAGTCGACTCAAGTGTTTATTTTCTTTCCATTACCCCGATATCATTGTCGAGCCGTACCTTGCGCTTCTGCGATCACAGTATGATATAGACAGAGACATCGATACACTTACTCAGCACTTGATTTCATGGACCGAGCAAGTAGGAGCCACCCATAATTCAAAGCGAGTGGATTCCGCAGTTGTAAAGCCTATTGTGGGATGCACGGTATCTGGAGGCATTGTCCATGTCTATCGTATAAGCCCAGCTTTATATGTACTACTTGATGTCCTGCAGAATATCTTGATTGAATTCGAACCCACAAAACCATTGCTTGGATCAGCTCAAGACTTTAAAAAGTGGTATTGCGAGCTATCTGGTAGCGAAAAAGATACAATACATGGTGACCTGATAGAATCTTATTTGAGACTATCTGCAGATGAACAACTGCGCGCAATACAAAATGAAGACGGTACAATCAATACATCATTAGTGAGTGCTATCGAGGCTTTTTCCACCACAGACTCTGCGGACCTCATGGAGGACATCCATGATAATCCTGAAAACTATGTGGATTTCATCATCAACTTATTGTCCGGATTTGAAAAGTATCGATAGAAAGCATTAACATGTAGTGTTAAAAGCGACGACTTTAGTTATTTATTTTTCGTTCAAACATAATTGTGAATGGATTAGTAATTATACTTATATAAATCACAGCTGTTGTCGGCTTTTCCAAGTTATTGTATATTCATTTTTGTCTTGAAAATGGTGTTTGTATGTTATTGGCGTCTACTAGACCAATCAGAAAAATAGTGAACATTGGTAGCTCAAAAATTGTAAGCAAATGTTGGGGAAGTGCTTTTTTTTTTTTATTGCAAGCTTTTCTTATATATCAAGTACCAAAAATTGCTTAAATTAATATTGAATAGTAGCTATATTATACAATGACAATATCGTAGTATGTAAACGGTATTCCTCTGACTGGATATAAGAGATTATCTTGAGAGTTGGCATTCTATCCAGGAAACATGCTGTAACTGTCAAGTCGGATTTTGAAAGGCAGAAGAAAAGAGAGCTCAACTATTGTCTACCTCATTTTGGGGTCAAAATAGATCATATAAAGCAGGGCAAAAGTCGAATTTGTGAAATGTATTTTACCCTACAAATAAATCAAAAAGAAACATGAATTCGGAAAAAGCCATCTTCAGCCCTATCGAAATTGGTCATCATGAATTAATACATAGAGTTGTTCTTGCCCCTTTAACAAGATTCCGCGCCACTCTTCAAGGTGAACCCACCGCCTCTATGGTTGAATATTACAAGCAAAGAGCTAGTTCGGGTGGATTCATGATTACTGAAGCTACTTCTATTAGCTATCCAGGAAACATGCTGTAACTGTCAAGTCGGATTTTGAAAGGCAGAAGAAAAGAGAGCTCAACTATTGTCTACCTCATTTTGGGGTCAAAATAGATCATATAAAGCAGGGCAAAAGTCGAATTTGTGAAATGTATTTTACCCTACAAATAAATCAAAAAGAAACATGAATTCGGAAAAAGCCATCTTCAGCCCTATCGAAATTGGTCATCATGAATTAATACATAGAGTTGTTCTTGCCCCTTTAACAAGATTCCGCGCCACTCTTCAAGGTGAACCCACCGCCTCTATGGTTGAATATTACAAGCAAAGAGCTAGTTCGGGTGGATTCATGATTACTGAAGCTACTTCTATTAGCCCGTTCGCATGTAACTTTCCCCACACGCCTGGTATTTATACTCAATCACAAGTAGACCATTGGAGAAAAGTAGTTGACGCAGTTCATGAAAAGAAGGCCATCCTATTTTTACAAGTTTGGCACGTCGGTCGCGCTGGTACAAAGTTTTTGAACCCAAATGAAGAAGACGTCGTGTCTGCCTCCCCTATTGCTATTCAAGGCAGCAGTGTTCTGACCGGTAAACCCTTTGAGGTTCCTCGTGCTTTGGATGAAGAAGGAATCAAGCAAATTATTTCCGATCACCGCCAATCTGCATTAAACGCTATAGAAGCTGGTTTTGACGGCATGGAGATTTCAAGCGCCACTGGTTATTTGTTGGATCAATTCATCAATTCTTCCAGTAATAAGAGAACCGATGATTATGGAGGTGATTATAAGAAGAGATGTCGTCTCGTTCTGGAGGTGGTTGATGCCGTTGTAGATGCTATTGGCGAAGAAAGAACAGCTATCAGATTTTCTCCTGGTGGCGATTTCCAAGATATGAAGGACGAGACACCTGTTGAGACTTACAGTTATATTGTATCCGAATTACAAAGAAGACATCCGAAATTGGCTTATATCCACTTGATTGAAGTTCGCTCGACTTTCTTTACAGACGAGGTAAACACAATCGATACATTGTCCCCTTATCGCGCTATTTGGAAAGGACCTGTCATCACTGCAAATGGCTTCTCTACAGCTGTTGACCATGCATTTGATTTTGCGGAAAAGACTGGTAGTCTCGTTGCCTTTGGTAGAGCCTTTGTAGCTAATCCTGATTTACCCAAAAGACTCCTCCACAATGTTGAGTTGAATAAATATGATAGAAGCACCTTTTACACTCAAGGAGATGAAGGCTATTTGGATTATCCCTTTGCTGAAATTCCTTAATATAATCCCTTTTTTAACAAGTAAAAATATACAACTTTTTTTTTTCCCCGCTTTTAATTTTGCGCGCATATGTCAAGTTGAAGTTGAATAGATTCTGCCGGAGGTATTTAGTTATTTGTATGATTATCTCGTTTGACTTTTGAATAAAAAAATTATCATTCCCAACGGTTTTCTACTAATCTATTTCTTGGTCATCACTTCACCACCTCCTTCCAAATCACCAAAATATGCGGACTCTGCCATGTTACAAAATAGTCCTACATCCAACACTCCCGATAAACACTTGATCTCTCTATATAAAATCGCGGGATCCTCTGTTAATACTCCAAAATCGCAATCGAGAATTAGATTTCCATTATCAGTGACCACAGGACCGGCTTTATCAGTCGGTGTTGCCATTCTCAGTTGGATCTTGGCAGTAGGAAACATCGCCTCGAGTGATTTTGTGATAGGTGCAAGAGCCATTGGTATCACCTCAATAGGCACACCTTTTCTCCACTATTGGATAAGTCAGAACCTATATGTTCTCTTAATAATATAGGCATCAATTACCTTAGATCCGAGTTTAGAAGATTTTTTGCTTGCATCTATAGTCTTATTAGAAACTTTCCATATTTTGAAAACTAAAGAATACAAAGTACCTGCTACGAGTATGAAACGACGGGAGGATTGTGCTACCAACCTTTCTTGAAATAAACAACCTCCACCACCTTTGATAGCATTTAAGTCTGCATCAACTTCGTCAGCGCCATCGATGGTAACATCGATTACGGGATGTCTACGAGAGTGTTATATTCATAGTCAAGACTATTGTGCTTAAAGTACACTTACTGTTCAAGCGACCCCAGGTGAAGGTTATTCTCTAATATCAACTGGAGAGTTTGAAAACTTGTTGGAATACAAATGATAGACTTGGCAGCGTTGATTTTGGCCAAGTGCTCCACTGCATACACAATTGTAGACCCTGAACCAAGACCGACGATGGAGGGTTTGGATTCAAGTACATTATTTATTGCTTCAACGCCAGCCCATTTCTTTCCCTGCTCATGTGAAAGGGCACTATATTGGCGTTTCAAAATGGGCAAAATGCGTCGGCTGTAAGACATTTAGAGAATAATATTCGAGAGCACGCATATACTCTGCAGTGTTATGCTTGACGAGATTTAATTTTGGTTGCCGCGATTGACCTCCTACTGCGCGTTGCTTACGTAATGACACTCGTGAAGGGTTATCCCTCATGTACGATAATTCAAAAGTGGTGGGCGGCTATACGTCTAAGTTAAAGCTATCTTAAGGTTTGAACGACCTTTTTATACATTACTTGCAACAGGAAGAGTTGATACTGATGATCATGTATTCTATTTTACTGCTTTGTTTCCGGATGTACTTTTGCCGCGCGCGTTTTCGCTCGGGAAAAAGCAGTCATAAGTGCAAAATGAAAAGTTCAAGTATGCGTCAAAAGAAATCCCGCTTAACCCCGGTGGTGGATAAATTACAAAAGGAAAAAAAAACTTGTTCCTCTTTCCAACCAAACCTCTTGTTCAAATAATTCGAATTAGACAAACATTAACATTCGTAGACAATGTCTTTTCGTTCAGTTGCAGTTGTTAGAAAAGTACTCTTAGGTAGAAGCGTCTTACCTGCCGTGCGTCCAACATTGAGAGCACCTGTCAACAGGCCCATGTCTTTCGTCAAGCCTATGCGATTCTATTCCTCAGTGGGCAAAGAACAACAAAAATTGTCCAATATGGTTTCTTCCCCCGAAGTAATTCAAGCAGCCAAAGTTGAGCCTAAAGGATCGAAATTCAAAGAATTGACCAAAAAGTATGGTGCAGTAGGAATTCTCGTCTATCTTGGTGTAGGTTGTGTGGATCTTGGTATTACTTTAGGTATCATTCAATTGGCTGGATTGGAAAAAGTGAAGACCTTAGAAAAAGGTGTATTAGACATGGTATACAGTACTGGAGAAAAATTTGGTATTAAAAAGAAATCAAAAGTCGATGAACACACCTCAGCCGACATTATCGTCAAAGATGAAAACCCCTCCTTCGCATCAGTATTCATTTTAGCATACGGTATCCACAAGACAGTTTTGCTCCCTGTCAGACTTGGAATTACAGCCGCCATCACACCAGCTATTGTTCGCAAAATACACCAATTAGGCTGGAATCGTTACCTCACCAAAATCATGGGTCGTTTTGCACCAAAAAAACCATAAATTTATCTTCAATTAATACCACTACCTCACTCTCAATTTTTGCATACAGTGCTCGCGAATTTTAATTTTTTTAACGTCAGAGCACTGTTTAAATACTACACTGTACAATATAATAAAACATATTCACATTTTCTAGACAAAGCCTTGAATTATACTTCATAATTTGAGTAATGGTATTGCTTCCAAAAGAGTTTACGCAAATAATGGCCTATGGTGAAATGGTCGCAGAGGCAATACCTAGTTTCTATAATTCTTGGGAGAAAAACGCTTGCGATATTTTTATTGTGGTATCCGAAGATGAACAATTTACTCTTTTGGTAATTGTAAATTCATAAAAATTTATTGTTCTTTGAACAGTGGTAAAGGCTTCGTCTTCCATCAAACTTTAACAAACACTTTGGCTCAAGGAGCTCATCTTCACAATCTAAGACTAAAACCTCGTTTGCATTAATGATATTTTCGATGACAATTTTTTTCAGATTTGGTAAGTTTCTAAGGACAAAGTAAGCTAAATGTTTTATAAAAAATTAACATATTGTATTTACCTCATCAGATCAATTAAATCATCCATGTTTGTTGTTAAGCCAGATGAGTCCACCACAACCAAACAAAAGCTGTTCTTTTCTTCTAATTTTTTTATCAAGTCTATAAAAAAAGGTATGGATTACACAAACTGTAGGCCTCACAATGCATTAGATAAAATACCTTGGGCTGTTCCTGTGATATCACATAATTTGTTGATTATGCCATTTATCACGCTTATTGATGGGTGTGCTAGCATTACAACTCACAGAGGCGTATACTTCATCCACCAAAGATCTTTCCTTCAAGCCCAAGATCATTCCATTCAGATATCTGATTTTTTCTTCTTCTGTGCTTTTGGTCTTGCTTTTTCTGCAATAGCCAATGGTAATGTAATTGTTGGCTTTTAAATCAACAAGTACATATTCTTTGTGTCTTTCTTAGACGTTTACAATGTCATCAATTAAGCTCTCTGTATGAAAAATGTAAGAAAATATCAATTAAAGCGGTAAACACTACTTACGTCTGTAATTTTCTTTCAACACGTACAGAGCACGTTGTGAAAGTCTCTTATTTGAAGAGTCTGCCGAGTGTTTTGGCGACCCTTTCCAAGAAATCCACTTTATTCTTGGAGCACCAGTTGGCAAAGCTTTCCACATTATCATTCAAGAAGAGCTTAGAACTTTTCCAGACATTATATAGTATGTCTGCAGTAGATAAGAGTTTATTCTCATAACGGTCTGAGTCATTTTCTTGTGGTTTATATACAATATTAAGGTACTGGAGTAACTGCGCCTTATTTTCTAGAAGGTAGTTAGGCATAAAGCAATAAAAAATAACATCGTCAATTTCACGCACCTATTTTATTTACTTCAGAAGAAGTTGGCACAAGTTGTTGTTCGCCTTCGGGTTGGTATAAATGAATGTCTAAGACATTGGCATCGAGCACTCCAGTGCAGAGAAGTCCAGGTACTCATTGGACTACTAGTTCAATAGATTTAGCACCTTCCATTTCGTCGAGGGAATCTCCTTCAACACAGATTCTTCTTACCACCCACACAGTATTCTTGCCTCTTACGCGGTGTTCAACACCCAAAGCCTCCAAACGGTATAGGAAGAAATAACCTCCTAAGACCATGGAGATGAGGAGGTCTACAGTAGTTTACACCACTAAAAGAAAAAGAAAATACATTTGTGGTCAATATTTATAAAAATATAAGCTAGTTTATCATAAAGAGCCCAGAAACTGATTTATCATAAACTCAACAATTTTTTTTTATAAGTTAACTTTATTCAAAAGTTGTATTAAATCATCTATAAATTATTTAAACACTAATCTTAACTTCAGAAAGCAAAAAACGTAGCCATTTATTCGAGTATCGTAGATATCAAGTTCGAGCTCTGATTCAGGATTGATAGATTTAGCACCTTCCATTTCGTCGAGGGAATCTCCTTCAACACAGATTCTTCTTACACCCACACAGTATTCTTGCCTCTTACGCGGTGTTCAACACCCAAAGCCTCCAAACGGTATAGGAAGAAATAACCTCCTAAGACCATGGAGATGAGGAGGTCTACAGTAGTTTACACCACTAAAAGAAAAAGAAAATACATTTGTGGTCAATATTTATAAAAATATAAGCTAGTTTATCATAAAGAGCCCAGAAACTGATTTATCATAAACTCAACAATTTTTTTTTATAAGTTAACTTTATTCAAAAGTTGTATTAAATCATCTATAAATTATTTAAACACTAATCTTAACTTCAGAAAGCAAAAAACGTAGCCATTTATTCGAGTATCGTAGATATCAAGTTCGAGCTCTGATTCAGGATTGTAGCAATTCTATCATAAATTTACTTGCTTGGGTATCTCTACTCTTTGATCAATATTTCGTTGCTTTTTATTATTAATTAAAAAAGAAAGCTTATGTACACCCCGTATACATTTTTTTCGCTTTAACCGCTGTAACGTAATTTTAAAGGCTCTGCTATCCGATTTATTGATACTAAGCCCTCACTGCTTAACTTGTGACAATGTGTAAATAGTGACAAACTATGAGCATATCTTTTTCTTGGTACATGGGCCTTAAAATATGTATTTATTCTCATATTTTTATTTACTTAATAGTATACTCAAATCATCTGCAAGTGTGTACTTGAGGAGATGCAACTCTCCCATATTTCAGGACATCCTTTACTTACATGCACACGATCAAAGAAAAGCAACAGTAGTAAGAACGAAAATACGTGCATATAGAGCCAGAATCCTTTAAACTAAGCAACAACTGCTTAAATAAAGTACGTACTTTTCTTGCGCACTTCAAGATTTGAATTAGTATATTAAAAACTATCTACTATTTTTTACACTTGAAACATTTTATTTATGATAATGGATGATAGTAATTTGGTGGTGATTATAATACAATTTATTACATCGCCTCCATAATGAAGGCAACGGTGTCCTCTTTCTCAACAGGAACGATTCCCAAGTTCTCCTCTTCTAATCTTTTATAAATGTTTTTTGCTCTAAGAGATCATTCTATAAATTCAAAAAAGATTAAATCAAAAGATTCGCTTGTATACATCAGTAAAGCTAACACTTACGTATAAAAACGAAAACATCTCAAATATCTTTATGTACAGCTTCATATCATCAAAAGAAGAAGGGAGCACAGCACCACGACACTCCACAACTTGCCACTTTTTCTCTGCAAATACGGAGTATTGAATTATTGTAATTCTTTTTTGGATCACCTGCACGGATTATATATGGACTAGTTGCATGGTGGTGAAAGAAGCATTTTTGTAATTTGAAATGAAAAACTTCAAAGTATCGCTGCTTGATTTTATGTTCTTGAGGCAGTCACCCAGTGTATGTTCTATATTTTCTTCGCTGTAAAATCTACAATAAAAGTGACGTATCATTAAAACCGACCTTTTACATATTTCACATCTGCAAAAAAATAAACTTACCCAGAGGATTCGATTAAAAGTACTGGTAAAAGATTGCTGAGTGAACCGATGCCATCCAGTAGAAATCTTTTAGAGAGTTCTTTCTTGAAATCGTTTGCCACCATCCATAGATAACTGACGTTGTTGACTTTATTTTGGGAGTCCCTATCGACACAGGTTTGGTTTACCAACCATGCAGAGATTCTGTCTCTTGGCTGGCATTCCTATTCCTTTCAAGTGATGCCTATTACCAAAAACTTCAATCAGTACCTTCTTGAAAAGGCAAAGAACGCGGAAAGACCGAGCCTCTTTACGGCCGTAGGGATGAATTCTACATCGCGTAAGTACACCACCGAATTTGTCCATAATACACTTAATATCGGGGACAAATTTTGTATGCAAACGTTCATGATAGAGAAAATATTAAAGAAGAAGAAACGTATGTAGAATGAAACACATTTGTGGCCAATATTTATAGAGATATATGTTACGTAATTTATCACGAAAGAGCCCAGAAAATAAACTACTATTGACTAAACAATCAGCTGGCCACTTGCCATTATGTGCGTACCGTGTAATGTAATTTATTTTGATCATCGTGTGTTTTAGTGTTTACTTAAAAGAAGATGATAGATTTTTTTTTTCAGGTTGTATATGATCTTCAATAATACAGCGAAGGGAGAAGCGAAAGAAAAAAGGGAGATGATGGAGAATGGTGGTTCATTTTGGTGAAGTGGCACCAAGTATTTCTTATTGGTTGGGCGATCTTTTTTTATTATCCGCGAACATACGAGGTGTTTCGAAATTATTCACGCACTTTATAAAAAATCAAGCACATTAAAATTTATAAAATAGGTGTTTTGTTCAAGATAGTCATTGAATTTCTGCTGAATATCTGCAAAGATCTTGCAGGCCACTGGTGAGAGCAACAATCAAAGTGAGTCGGGAAATGCTCATTTTTGTGAACAGATTCTGCAATGAGCTACATGCACTACAGATATTGACAGATGCAAAAAGTGCTGACTGTGAGATTCGAACTCACGCCTCTTGCGAGACCGCAACTTGAGTGCGGCGCCTTAGACCAACTCGGCCAAATCAGCTGACAT
>AZYI01000202.1:0-128642 GCA_000587855.1 Mucor irregularis B50
TCGAGATTGAAGAATACAAGTCCAACTTGTCTTTCAGCATAGCGTAGTCACTTTGCTTCTCTAACATTACACATATATCATCTGCGTATGCCAAGGTTTTGATTTCTTCTCTTGCTCCGGTGCTAGTTGCGTATTCATACCCTTTTATATTTTCATCTTGTTGAATTGCTAATAATAACGCGCAGAGCGTCGAACAAGGTAAAGTGAAAATATAAGGACTACATGCACTACTCCTATTAATGAAATTAAAAAGAATGCGCGGTCGGGGAATCGAACCCCGGCCCTTCGCGTGGCAGGCGAAGATTATACCACTTAACCAACCGCGCTTTGATATTATTGGTTGACGCTCTGTATTTGTTATTTTCAATAAAAACCTCAAAGTTCACGTGATTTTTGCTCAATATCACGCGTATATCACGTGCTTATTTGCGAAACCGACCAATAGAGTGAAAATCTTGAATGGTCTAAGTAACAAATACACATGTTGACATATATCTATCTCTTTTTTGTATTAGTGATTTTTCTAAGAGATTTTCCTTCTTTCCTTTATGTGATGTAAATTACCCAAAATATTTAGTCAGCACGATTTCGAAAAGAAAAAGAACGTAGGAAGAAGGAGCCCCCATACGGTTTGAGGAACATTTTCTAACAGAGTAGTAGCGTTAGTTCTTGTTACTTGCAGTGCTAATCATACGTATATTCTAGCAAGGAGTGTTTCCATTTGGACCAGCTTCTTAGCACGTTGATTACATGCTTGCAAGATATAATATTATACTAAAGGTCGTATTCACAAAAGCAACCAATGATTGACAATTACCATATACCCAAAAATCGCATCATTTTCAACAATCAGAAGACAATATTTTTTTTAAAGTACAATAATAGGTTTAATCTTTATATATAATTTATACGTTTAGTTACAAAAAGAATTCATAGCGAATCCTTTTTTTTTTATAGCTTATATGTATTTTCAAAAAGTTTCTCCTTTTGAAAAAACTTTTTTTTTATATTATGGGGTTAAATATGAAGAAGTGCAAAAAACTTAGTTTTCCAAAGTGAAAGAGAGACCAAGCTTGTGAGCGTTTTCGTTAAGACGGGTGGTATCAACGGAAGCACCGAGGTTGACCTTAACACCAGGACGGAGAGCTTGAGTGTAACTATGATATGTAAAAAAAGAAAGGCATACATCAGAACAAAACACAATCTCCAAAACAATACAGTAGTTATAACTTACGCAAGACCGAGGACACCAGAGTTGGAGATCTTGGCCTTAACGAAGGCAGAGGCATCCAACTTGAGCTTGGCACCAACTTCGAGGGCAACGGCGTTAGAACCCTTGGAATCCCAAGCAGCCTTACCGGAAGCTTCGAGATCGCTGTTGACGCGGTGGTAGTAAGAGGCAGCATAGTGGCTCAAGTTGTTGGTGGCATGGACAGCAACACCATATTCAGCAGCGGTATAACCGACAGCAGCGTTGTAACGACCGATCTATTCAGAAAAAAAACATTTTTAAGTGACATGTTTTCCCACCATCATTAATATATTCATTAATTTACCTTGCCATCCAAAACGTTGTAGGCAACTTCGGCACCGACGAGGAAACCTTGTTGACCGAAAACAGAGTTGACGGAGAAGTTGGTCTATTGGATAATGAAAAAAATAGTAGTTAGAGATCAAGCTATCTCTCACACCCGAGATCATCGTATTATAAGTACCTTGAAGACATCGAGAGTGGCAACGGTGTGGACGTTAGGCTTCTTGTAGGTAGCGTTGATCTTGGCAGCCTTTTCGTTGACAGAGGGGAGGAGAGAGGTCAAGAGTTCCAACTTGAGACCCTCTAATAAAACAAAATAACCGTCAACACTTGTTTTAACACCAAAAATTAAAATTAAATTAACTTACTGGCGAGGTTGTTCTCGAGTTCAATCTTTCCGTTAAGGTGGTTAGAGGTGGTCCAGGCTTCAGTGAAGGTGAGACCGTTCTTCTTGTCAGCGTACTTGGTTTCGAGGTCACCAACGATGATACCAGTCTTGTTATCACGTTGACCGTTAACCTTGAAGGTCTATCAAATGGGGCAAATTGGCTCAGTTCACTTGTGCTTTTTGCCATCGTGATGAGGGAATACTTACAACACCGTTGGGAGCAGTGGTCTTAACTTCGAGCTTGACACCACCAACGGGGTAGTCCTTGGACAAAAGGTCCTTGGCGGACTTACCAATATCATTGAAAGCAACTAAAGTCATCGAGAAGTGTAAGAAAACACGGTTCACCCTGTTTGTTTCCCTTATCGCTTATGTTTACTTACCGGGAACAGACATCTAGATACACGACGAGATAAAAGAAATAGAATTCAAGATTAGAAAACTATGTTTTATGCTGAGAGTGAGTGGATCGTCTGGCAGCTTCATTTACCTTTAGAAAAAATTATTTAAGAGAATAAGGAAGAAATGAGAAGAATGTTTTTTTTTGTTTAGGGTAATCTCGCGAAAATTTAGGTCGGTCTCTGAAATTAACATGGGGGGTAACCTCAATTTTGAGTAACTGGGGTCAATCACAGAAAGAAAATTCCCCCACAAAAAAAATGTATGCCACATGTCACTGTCATTCGTCCTTAATCCCTGATTTCAAGGGGAAAAAACATCTATGTTGAACCATGGAACTCTTTATTTTTTCGTTCCTATAAATATGAGCACAGATTTTGATGTTCAAGAAGGGCTTAAAAAAAAAAATAGAAGCAGGTTCTGTCTCTGGTTGCTGCAGTTGGATTTTCCTCCCCAAATTCTCATAGCGACTGTGATACATTTCTGTGTTGTCTCAATTGCTGTTGTGTTAAATAGCTTTCCAAGGTGCAATTTTATATTTCGCACTTTTTTTTGCTTATTCGAAATGCCATTTATCAGATATGGGTCGTTTTGTTGGAACAGTTTAGATTAAAGTCTGCCGATTATTTTCATCATAAAAAATCTTTCGATAGATTTCAGGAAAAGAATTTTGCCCTTTTTCTTTTGGCGACAACCTTTGGATTATGAGTACGCGAGAATCTCTCAGTATTTCTGGTGGAAGCTAAACGTGCTGAATCAGTGTGTACGTGATAATGGATATCACCTGAGGAAATTTTAGCTTAGATGCTTCCACCAAACCAGTTGTTGGGTTCTCTCAAAAGATACTTTCAGTAATTTTACTACTTGCATGAAAATGTCGTACCAAGTTTAAAATAGAAGCAGGTTCTGTCTCTGGTTGCTGCAGTTGGATTTTCCTCCCCAAATTCTCATAGCGACTGTGATACATTTCTGTGTTGTCTCAATTGCTGTTGTGTTAAATAGCTTTCCAAGGTGCAATTTTATATTTCGCACGTTTTTTTTGCTTATTCGAAATGCCATTTATCAGATATGGGTCGTTTTGTTGGAACAGTTTAGATTAAAGTCTGCCGATTATTTTCATCATAAAAAATCTTTCGATAGATTTCAGGAAAAGAATTTTGCCCTTTTTCTTTTGGCGACAACCTTTGGATTATGAGTACGCGAGAATCTCTCAGTATTTCTGGTGGAAGCTAAACGTGCTGAATCTACGAGAATACGATAATGGATATCACCTGAGGAAATTTTAGCTTAGATGCTTCCACCAAACCAGTTGTTGGGTTCTCTCAAAAGATACTTTCAGTAATTTTACTACTTGCATGAAAATGTCGTACCAAGTTTTCGCGACTTAATTAAACTAGTCTAGTCGAATCCAATAAACACCATCTCTTGTTAAGGAATAAATGCATTTGTCATTTTAGAATTTCAAGCAAAAAGACGTACTGCATTATCCAATAGACGTGAAGCACTTGTCATTGTGTTTCATTCACATGAACGCGATGGTCAGGGGGAGATCAAAACCGAGTTCTACAAAATATATTGTTGATCTTTTCTGTGACACCAAATCCAAATAGACTTTTTGTGTTTTATAGTTCTAAGTGTACAACAACAATGCATGTTTATTTATATATAATAATATTAAATGAAGAGAAGAAAAAACGAAACAATAAAGAAAAATGGTGATAAAATGGTAAGGAAACAAAATATAAAAAAAGGGAAGAGGTTATAATTAATGCTTGAGTTTCTTTTGCTTTTCGATAGCAGCTCGTAATGACTTTTGCTTGTCGAATAATGAACGCTTGGACTTCCAAAGCACGGATGTCTTGTGAGCAACCATCATGAAGTTCTTATTTCTAGCCTTCTCGCGGTTAGTGGTACTGCCTCTCTCCTTCTTACCCTTGTTGGAACCAAACTTCTCACGACCTTCACGACCTTCTTGAATAGAAGCCATTCTTTGTTCGTAATCTTGCTTAGCCTTCTTACGAGGACCAAGGATAGTCATTTCATCGATTTCACCATCACGTTGAAGGTCATCAGCACCACGCTTCTTGCCTTGTGATTGTTCGATTTCATTATTCATCTTGAGTTCTTCCAAACGAGCGAAATCAGCAGGTGTCAAAATACGAGTGGTAGCCAGTTTGATGTTGGCTTCATGCTTGGCTTGTTCTTCAGCGCGACGTGCCTTGACAGCTTCAACCAACTTTTGACGTTGTTCATCGGAAATCTCGGTGTGTTCCTCAGCATCCATCATCTTCTTCAATTGACGCTTACCAATACGACGTGCCTTGATGATTTCACCGTTGGGACCGACCTTGATTGAAGTTTCTCTTTTCTTCACCTTCCTCCTCGGGATCCTTTTCATCGTCACTCATATTCACCTTAACGTACTCTTCATCATCACTGGCCACATTGACCCAGCCACCTTCATCATCACTAGAATCGCTGGAATCGTCGACTTCCCAATCTCCCCAATCTTCATCACATCTAGATACACGACGAGATAAAAGAAATAGAATTCAAGATTAGAAAACTATGTTTTATGCTGAGAGTGAGTGGATCGTCTGGCAGCTTCATTTACCTTTAGAAAAAATTATTTAAGAGAATAAGGAAGAAATGAGAAGAATGTTTTTTTTTGTTTAGGGTAATCTCGCGAAAATTTAGGTCGGTCTCTGAAATTAACATGGGGGGTAACCTCAATTTTGAGTAACTGGGGTCAATCACAGAAAGAAAATTCCCCCACAAAAAAAATGTATGCCACATGTCACTGTCATTCGTCCTTAATCCCTGATTTCAAGGGGAAAAAACATCTATGTTGAACCATGGAACTCTTTATTTTTTCGTTCCTATAAATATGAGCACAGATTTTGATGTTCAAGAAGGGCTAAAAAAAAAAATAGAAGCAGGTTCTGTCTCTGGTTGCTGCAGTTGGATTTTCCTCCCCAAATTCTCATAGCGACTGTGATACATTTCTGTGTTGTCTCAATTGCTGTTGTGTTAAATAGCTTTCCAAGGTGCAATAATCGTCGACTTCCCAACTTTCCCCCAATCTTCATCCTTTTCGTCTTGGTCAAGAAGTTCAAGACCTTGAAGACCATCGACGTGTTGGCAGCTTCACCGTATTGCACAGCACGGATGGAACCGTCCTTCATACGGATAGTAGCGGTCTTACCACGATCCTTACGTAACAACATTTCAGGATTGATTTCACGGAAAAGAGCAATAAGCGAACGAGCGGCCATAAGCACACTCTTATCACGATGCGACTTGTATTGAGTTAAATCTTGCAATAAGGCGGCTTCAATAGCCAAAGGTTGACGGATACAGATTTCACGAATACCGTTGATACCTACTGCCATGACTTCGTTGGAGACACGATCGGTGACAAAGTTGTTGGCAATGGCCTTCAAGACAGGTTCCAAGATATCAGGAGGCACAAGAGAGTGAGAGGCTTGAGCAGCACACACCAAAACCATAGTGACATCGCGTTGAGAGGGTTGCAAGTATTTGATGAGTAAAGGATAGAAACCCAAAATAGTCAATTGATGGATACCAATGACACGGGATACCAAGTTCATCTTCATCAAACGTACTTCCCAACGATCGTCCTTGGAGTTCAATTTAGAGTATAATTTTTCAGCAAAACCTTGAGGATCGTTGATTAAATGAAGAGCGGAAAAGTTGAAGCTTTCGGCCTTTTCGTTCTTCTTGGCCTTTCTCTTGACCTTCTTTCTAGCAGCGTCCATTTTACGGTCTTTGGACTTTGTCTTTTTACTATGTAAATTGGCCATTTGCATCTTTTTAAGGTCGGGAATCTATTTGAACAAACAGTATAAGTCTTTCTGCTTTTCTTTAAATTTATAAATTAACTCACATCGTCGTCCTCTTCTTCCTCTTCTTGGTTTTCATTACTGTTCAAGAAAAACTTGACGGCTGTGACAGAGACCTTGGTGACGGGAGAGAAACAAGCTTCGGCAATGACATTGACAGTTTTAGCGTCGTTCCAGACGTTCTTGTGATAGAGATCAACACACACATCGACAGACTTTTTGGCAGCAATAGCGTTTTCTTCACTGTTACCGGTAGTAGCTGACTCCAACATGGTGAACATGAATGATTGAAGTGTCTTGTTCAATTTGTTATTCTTGACCTTAGCATTGGAGTTCTTGATGTCGTTGACAATGTGAGTATAGAGCATTTCACGAAGGTGTTTATCTTTGCACTTGAAGAGAGTGAAAAACAAGGGCAAGAGACGGGTATTATCAATGATTCCTTTGTTACGGAGAAGAATAAGGGCTTGCACTAAACTCTTTCTGACTTCGGGGTGAAGCACAACACAGTGTTCTTTCAAAAGATCGACGATTTGTTGTGAAAAGTCCTTTGTTATTTCAGGATAACATTGAGCAACTTGACTCATAAAGGTGACTAATTCCGACAACTCCTTGGAATCTTCGTCAGGCTTCAAACAAAAGATCGAGAGTGTGGACTGAAAGTGACGCCATTGTTGAAGAAACTCGGCCTCGTATGACTTGGAGTCACGCTTGATCAAGTTTTGAAGTTGAGGTAAATGAGTAGGTAATAAAGCGGCTCTATTACGTTTACCCATCTTTATAGATCTAGTTTTCGAATAAAAAATTGAAAAGCTTATTTTTTCTCGAAAACCAGAAATGAAGGCATTACAATAAGCCACACAAATTTGAAAGAAAACAAGTCACCCAGGGTCCAAAATGCATGATTTATTCATCGTCTTTGGTCAGATCAACACCCACACTCTGTAATGCGTTCACTGTCCATACGGGATATTTACTCTTATCTCCACCGAAATAATTATGGAAGAACTTTTTGATCCAAGCTGGTAACTCGTCCTTCTTGATAGCCTCTCTCATACTACGCATTAATCGAAGTTGGAAGGCGATGTTGTGAATAGACACTAAATGACATCCAACTGTGTCCTTGGTTGTGACATTCAAGTGCACGTATGATCGAGTGTAGTTTTTACAAGTGGAACATTCACATCCCTCTTCAATAGGTCCAAAATCAGTAGCGTATTTACCAGATTTCAGTGAAACTGTACCATGCATTGTCAAAGCATTACCAAATCGCTGTAGGATACGACTGTTAGTTGGTTATTCTTTATAATTTACGCATTGAATAATGTTCTTACAGCAGTTCTAGTAGGGAAGACACAATCAAACATATCCACACCCAATGCAACACAAACAACAAGATCTTCAGCATAACTATCAAGAGGATGTGTGAGTGACATAAATAACAACACGCTTAGAAAAGAATACTTTACCCTACACCCATACAGTAGATGGGCTTGTTCTTGGGCAAAAGATCTGTACAGAGTGAGACACTACTACACGTTAATAATCCAAACATAGAGCTCACAGATCAAACTACTAGCTTACATTTTCCAAAAAACATCCTTTTCTTCACCACCACTCAAACCACCCACAGCGTAACCTGGGGTATCTCTTTTCACCATTTCCTCTACACATTTCCTTCTGAGATCCACGTTCAGACCACCTTGAATAATGGCAAATAAGTTTTGGGTGTCTGTGTTCTTGTGTGCTTTGATACAGCGATCGAGCCAACGAATCGATCTCCACATGGCCTCTTCCACGCGAGGACCTGTTGTCAAGGAAGAAATAACGTCATCCAACTGCATCATGATATCTGCACCAATACTATTTTGAAGTTCCATAGAGTGTTCGGGTGTCAACATCATAAGTGAACCGTCGTGAGGTGAGGCAAACTCGACACCTTCTAGTGTGTACGTGGCCAACTTCAAAAGGGACACCATTTGGAATCCACCACTGTCCTATTCCACAAGATAAATATCAGCATGTGGGCTATTACTAGCATAGCAAAAGAAGAAGCTTACTGTCAAAAGGTTTCGTCTCCAGCTTTGGAACTTGTGAGCACCTCCTACAAGGTCAAGTGTTTCTTGCCCAGGTTTCAACGTACACACTCTACACATTTCCTTCTGAGATCCACGTTCAGACCACCTTGAATAATGGCAAATAAGTTTTGGGTGTCTGTGTTCTTGTGTGCTTTGATACAGCGATCGAGCCAACGAATCGATCTCCACATGGCCTCTTCCACGCGAGGACCTGTTGTCAAGGAAGAAATAACGTCATCCAACTGCATCATGATATCTGCACCAATACTATTTTGAAGTTCCATAGAGTGTTCGGGTGTCAACATCATAAGTGAACCGTCGTGAGGTGAGGCAAACTCGACACCTTCTTCGGTAATCTTGGCCAACTTCAAAAGGGACACCATTTGGAATCCACCACTGTCCTATTCCACAAGATAAATATCAGCATGTGGGCTATTACTAGCATAGCAAAAGAAGAAGCTTACTGTCAAAAGGTTTCGTCTCCAGCTTTGGAACTTGTGAGCACCTCCTACAAGGTCAAGTGTTTCTTGCCCAGGTTTCAAACCCTACGAAAAAAGTCAGTAATAAGGCACAGAGTGAATTTCACGTTAAAGTACATTACAAGATGGTATGTATTGTTCAACAAAATTTGACAGTTTAATTCTTCCAGTTGATCAGGCAGCATGCCCTTCATGGTACCTTGAGTGCCCACAGGCATGAAGACAGGTGTGTCGACAGGACCGTGAGGTAAAGTCAGGACAGACACTCTGGCTTTCGTCGTGGAACACTTGGCTACGGTTTCGAAAGTCAAAGCACTTTTCATTTTGGCGAATCCCTTCTTTGTGACGTTTGAGATGGACACTTTGATGAAACTCTCTTTCCGCACGCGCACACAAAAGAGTTGATTTTGATTAGACACCTTCGAGCTGTCTTCTTGAGGTGTAACATCGTCGTCCAATGAGATCTCTTTATTTTCAGAGTTAAAAACAGTCACAAGCAGTCCCACCTCGTTACTTTTTTTGCAAAACGAAAAATACTCATTCATAACTTGACTTCACACAATATAATTCAACATGGTAAGTTGAGAAAGAAAAGCACTTGGTTACGCATTTGAAGTATTAATCCCGGTTTTGAATGGGTTTTTAGGGTAAAGCTAGAACCACCAGAAAGTTTGCTCAAGTCAAACGTATGATCAGTACCAATGATACTCGATTGTAAAGTATAGCTTCAAGTGATCGATCCTTATCCACGATCTTCTAATGTGTTTTAATATTATATAGAAAGGAAAATAAAGAAAAAATGAAAAAGAAGGAAGAAAAGAAAGAGGAAAAGGCAGTTCGTCATGTGTAAGTATAAATGACAATTCTAAGGCTCTTGACACAACCCACTCACTCTTTATGCGTAGTCCTCAAGTTGCTTCTTCCATGTTCTTTCAATATAACTCAGCTCTTGGTCCACCATACCATGTCTTAGTCGATACCAATTTCATCAACTTTTCTATCCAAAACAAGCTTGAACTTGTCAAGTCCATGATGGATTGTTTGTACGCAAAGTGTAAGTATAGAGAGTTAAGGGAGTGTCAGTAATAGAGAAACTAACGTTTGCCATGTATAATTAGCTGTCCCTTGCATCACTGACTGTGTATTGGCAGAATTGGAGAAATTGGGTCCCAAGTACCGTATTGCATTAAAGTAAGTAAATCAGTGTGATATACGTATGCATGGAGTGAAGTATACTTATGTTTAAAAAAAAACTGAATTGCTCGTGATCCTCGTTTTGAACGTTTGCCTTGCTCACACAAGGGTACATATGCAGATGATTGTTTAGTGAATCGTATTATGCAACACAAGTGTTATATTGTTGCTACTTGTGATCGTGATTTAAAGCGTCGTATTCGTAAAGTGCCAGGTATTCCTATCATGTACATTGCTAATCGCAAATATGTCATTGAAAGACTTCCAGAACTTGGTGTCAACCCTAAATAGACATTTTCCTAATCTCATTATAATAAAACTGTGTAAATATCCATCTTATCCTAAATCATTTGGAGTGATTCCTCATCATTGACTAAATTAAGCGGGGTGACGTTTTTTTACTTGCTTTATTTGGAAAGATTTCAAAGTTTATAAAAGAAAAAAATAAATAAATCACCCTTTTCTTTTCATAATTATCCTTATCGTTTTTTTTTTCTTTTTATTAATATGAGTAATAATCGTACTGCTTTGATCTTTGGTGCCACAGGTAAATTGCAGATGATGATAGTGTCTTATTCAAAAAGAAGGGAACTTGGATAGTAATGGTTTGTCTTGTTAGGTGCTGTCGGTAAACAAGTCTTGAAGGACGTTCTGAAAAATGGCAATTATGCCAAGGTTGTGTCCGTTGGTAGAAGAAGCGTTGAACTTGAGGACTCTATTCCTCAAGATAAATTAGTAAGTATTGGTGTATACGGTTGCTGGAAGATATATCACTAAAGGGCTTGCAATTACACTAGGAACAAAAGACTGTTGATTTTGAAAACCTTGAGAATCACCGCGCAGACTTTAAGGACGTCAAGTACGTGATTTCTTTATTCATGCATCCTGCTGAAAGTGTCGACTAATCATTTATCTATAGTGATGTTTATTGTTGTCTCGGTACTACTCGTGCTGATGCAGGAAGTGCCGAAAAGTTCAAAAAGATTGATCAAGAGTACGTATTAAACTCTGCAAAGATCATTGCCGAAGAGAATAAACCTACTGGAGAATCAAAGTTGTCTCCTGTTCACTTTCTCTACTGTTCTTCCATGGTAAGTCATTGGTGTAAAAATGTGTGTGAACAAATCACTTAGTTCTGTACTTTAGGGCTCAAACAAGAACTCCCCATTCTTATATCCCAAAACAAAGGGAGAAACAGAACACGCTCTTCAAGAGACAGGATTTGAGAGAGTATCCATCTTTAAGCCTGCATTCTTAGAGACAGTTGAGCCTCGTACACGTCCCAGAATGATGGAATCTGTAAGTTTCAGTATCTTTAATCCTATTAATCGCTTTTTCGGCCTTGGACAAGTTATCTCCGTCGTCACTGTGGGTAAGGCTATGCACAAAGTAGCGGAAGATGCCTCCATTGAGCCCAATGCCGCAACAAATAGCACAAAGTCCTCTATTGGCTCACTTGTTAACATTTTCCCTAGTGGAAATATCGAGGAAATCGGCAATCCAAAACTATAATTCCTTTACACAAAATAAAAAATCGTTTTTCCTATTTCATCTTGTCTTCTTTTTTCATTTTAAAACACACACATCACAACTCTTGAAATATGAAAGATCTCGATCCCCTTGCAGTAAGTGAGATACTCGTCAAGTTAACTTGTTCGTGACATCTCACATTATTTGAACAATTAAAGTTTACAGTTGAATTGGGTCAATTCTACGAAAAGTCAAAGACAGCAGGAACCGTCTCTGTTACTATGAAAAGAAGTAAATTCAACAACAACTTGCAGTATTTGGCAGATGAACTAACTCTACTCATAGTGACCGCGCCTAGATTAGTCAAGGCTTCCAAAGTAAAGAAAGCGATGCCCAAAGGTGGCGATGCTGTCGTGGAGAATGCGACAGAAAGTGATGTTCAATACCCATGTCTCGTCCGTGCAGTCTACAAAAAGAACAAAATTAGCACAATTGTACAGTAAACTCCTTCATCAGCACCATCATCTTATATTAACGTGTCTTTTCCTTTTTTTATTAATTAGATTGCACCCGATGATTTTGACAGATTCCAGAATGCGTACAGCACAATTATCAGAGCCTATATGGATTCATTAAAGAAGAAGGATCGTTCAAAGAAAGTTAAAAAGGCATCAAAGTAGATTGTATTGATAGTTATAATAAAAAGGGAAATCCTGCAGTTACGTTTTTGGTGGAAAAACATATCACAATTGGACCATGGAATACGATGGAATACGACGGGGAAGGGAGACTTTCTTTCAGTCATCGATCATATATAGTAAATATGAGGAGAATGAGGAGGGAAGGTATGGTTATTGCAGACAAGTTGTCACATACCAGATAGTAAAGATATGCATACAATAACGACGTGTTTTATTTGATTGGGAGTGCTATATTATTAATCATGGAACGATTGTGGCCGCTCACAACTCTCAAGTCATTCTTCATAACTTTTAAGAGCTCTGAAGAGACTATTTCATCAATATTCCCTTCAAATTAGGGCATGGTTCAGTCTTTACTATCGTAAAGAGCATATTGGTGGGATGAATGGGATAAAGCTTGGCATATCAACAAGTCGAAGCGGTAGTAATTCACAACATAGAAAATGCCCTAAAGACATATGATACTTTGTTTCATGAAAAAGATCCATTGCATCTAAATATATGAAGTACTACATTTTTCACTGAGTACTTTATCTACCCCCCCCTCCTCTTTCCCTCTTTCCTTTCTGTATGTGAGTTTTCTTATAAATCGAGAGAATATTTCATGAAAGAAGAAAGACGTGTTCTATTGTCTTTCTCCATACTTGGCACTAATTCTCGTCAACATAAAGCGCATTGGTGTGAAGATTTCTGAATAGGCAAAGGACATAAATTTCACATTAACATTATTGCCTTTCTTTTTCGCGTAGAAAAAGACCAGATATTATCGGGATTATCTTGGAAGGCAATGATGATGTTGTTTCCAGCCTCCAACTGCCACACCCATTTCCGGGACCCTTTATCCGGCTCATTACAACGGCTTCTGGTGGATCCTCAGATAGGCGCTGCAAAGGACGGGAAATGCCATTCTTTCCAAGGGTGACTTCAACGATTAACTTCAGACAACCCTATGGAATTCCTTTTAGATTCACTGTCTCATAAGATGGCAGACCAGCTTTACAATTATTGATAGATAAGACCGTTTGTTGAAAAGAGAATTCTGTTTATGGTAGAAATATATCCAACAAAAATGTTAATTTTTACTGATTACTAATTGTGCGTTTTACTAAGAAAATCAAATGCATAGCTATCAATCCAAATCATAAGTTAACTTTAAAGACGTAGCGATTTACTCTTACCGGACGTGCAAAAAAACATGAAAAACACATGATAATCACGCAATTTTTCGGTTCAGTCACGTGTTTTTCCGGCCCGAGCCAAAAAATCACTAGTTAAGTTAGATATTTTTTACAGATTCAACAAATATAGTAGCTCGTTTAGCTCAGTTGGTTAGAGCGTGGTGCTAATAACGCCAAGGTCAACAGTTCGACCCTGTTAATGAGCATTTTTTGCAAATTTTTTATTTAGTGCATGTAGCTATTGCTTTGCTCGAAACTTTCCTTTTTTGGTTGTCCCTTTTGTTGTTGCAGAAGGTTAATGCTCTCCCCGGGTCTGGCGAATTTTCTGGTCGCTCCGCTTGCCACATAAAGTGGTTAATTGCTGGTGGCATCTTAAAAAATTGCAGCAGTTCCCAAGCCGCCCTCCATGCTCGCTGGGAAGCGCGCTGACCTTCCCCCACCTGTCGCCTCTGTCACCTCGAAATCATGATACTAGAATTGCTGGTTAATGCGAAATTTTAAATTGATCATATCTTACTTAATATTGTGATAAAAAAAAAGAGTCGTAAATCACCTACCCAAGAATATTGGTATTCGAAAACAACGCTATGAAAACCGGTTTTTGGGACTTGTATTAGTGGATTAGGTATTATATACTCCGGTTCAAACATCTTAGTTGTCAGCACAAGTTTCATCTTTTTCTTCTATTATTAAATGATAGAGCTAAATATCCGCGTAGTAGGTGAAGAAGCAGCTTTAAACTTATTAGTTGAACAATACATCACAGTGTTGCAAATGAAGCTGTATATAGAGTTTACTTACAACGTACCGCACAAAAAGCAAAAACTGATATACGAGTCAACTCTTTTAAAAGACAAACACACTCTCGAATATTACGATATATGTGATGGAGACCATCTTGCGTTAATCGTAGAAGGTGAAGCTACTAGTATGTCATTAAACGTAAGAACCCTAACTGGCAAAAACTTTTCACTGCCAGTAAAGCCCTCTTGGACTATTGAGGAGCTCAAATTACATTTACAAAGCAAGGAGGGCGTGCCTATCGATCAGCAAAGACTTGTAGCATATGGAAAGGTGCTAGAAAATTGTAGAACAATTGAAGAATACAATTTGAAAAATCTGGACGTGCTTACTTTGATGATACGTTTGAAAGGAAGTTGACCATGCCAAATAAATTTTATTTAAATAAAATTCTCAAAAGTCACTTTAACTTTTGTTGTTAAGCTTTTATATCAGTCTTTCATATTTTCTTTTGAACTAATTCCAATTGATAGCGTGTCTTGACAATAATTACTATTCCAGTTTTACTCCATCTGGGTGAAAGCTTTGACATCTGTCTCAAGATAATCCTTGACCTCGTTTACATGATGGAAAGGTCTACTAACACGAGGGTCCATTATAAAAAAAATTGCTTTAAATATTGCTGACAATACTTTGCAGGCGATATGAGAAGCGATAAAAAAGCAAGCTTGTATAAGTAATGCCACAGTAAAACAAAAAGAATATGGTACTAGCAAGGTTGTCTAGGACAATGTATAAGAAGATGGATTGGAAGACGAGGTCAGCGATAATGAAGATGACGACGATGATGATGAAAATGACGAGGAGAATAATGATGATGAAGGCGACAGTGATTAGTCTTTATTGCCTTATACTTTTTCTCTTTCTCTTAAGTATACCCTTTGTTTGGTTTTTGGCAGGGTTTTTTTTTTTTTTTTTTTTATTATAGATAATAAACATCTGCATTTTTTAAAGCAATACTGAGAGGGTATCCACACTGCAGCACAAATAAGGATTTTGCCTAGATAGTAATATAGATTTGAGTTAAACTTTAATTCTGAATTGCAATGAAAACAATTAATCTTTGATTCTTACAATTTTGGGTCATTTCTACCAAAAAACAACATATTCTAGGTGTTCCATAGCAATGAAAATATACATTATAAAAACTACTATTTTAAGAATTTAAAGTTTATATTCATCTCCGTCAATCAAGGTCTGGCGCAGTTTACATGGTTGAGTCATTGCTCGGAGGCCAATCAACAAAGCCCATTTGAAATGAAATGATTTTTATCCGAGCAGAAGAACTGGAAATTAATATTAATCCTCGTTATAGATAATTTAATTAAACGCATGTAATACACATCATCGTGAGAAAAAACTCAAGCGTGAGGATTTCTGCACTCATCGTACCAGAAAATTACGTCAATAGAAAATGGCAATTAGGTGTTAAGACGTCAAAGGTTAATACAAAGAATTAGCTCGGAACGGTTTTTGAATTACATACTTGAGGCAGATGACTAAATATCCAAAAAGAGATGTCAAAGTGACATGATTGGGGAGCAAACAACTGTATTTGGAGTTCCTTCAATGTACGTTAAAAGCCGCTGAGACATGGGCCAATTTTTTGAGCGCTTCGTTAATTTATTAAACCTCAAACATTTAGCAACTTTCTTTTTCTCTTCATTCTTCTTTTTCATTATATTTGTATTCTTTACTTTGAAATTTTACACGACTTTATATCCCACAATTATTAGATCTTAGATAACTCTTAAAAATGTCAATTAATATGGTAGACATGGATAAGAAGGGGTCTGACTTTCAAGAGGGCCCCGTCACATTTGACGCCTACAGTGGTAATTATCGACATTTTATTTAAATCTAGCCCAGAAATCAATACTAACTGTACAAACGTTAAAAATTACTAGAGGCAGAAGTGGAGTATTCTGAGGAAGGAATTATAGATGTGAATCGTGAGCATGCTGGTTCATCTTTTCTCGCATATTTTAACGTTGTTTGCGTCGTCGCTGGTACCGGTACCCTCGGTCTCCCATATGCACTTCGTTTGGGTGGTTGGATTGGTTTGTTCATTCTGTTTTTAGCATGGACTATGTCAGTCTACACTGGTATTCTTCTCATCCGTTGCTTGTACGCAAATGGAAAGCAACGTTTGTCAAGTTACAAAGAAATCGCCACATCTTGTTTTGGTGTTGTTGGTGGCTGGGTCACATTCTTTTTAAATGCTTGGATTTTGCTTGGTGCTCCCATTTTGTATATGGTGCTTTCTGGTGCTAATTTAAATGAACTCTGTAAAGGCACTGCTGGTGAAATCGGTGTTGTTCCATGGAGTATCATCTCTTGTGTCATTGTTGGTATTCCATTCGTCTTTGTCAAATCTTTGAAGGAAGTCGCTTGGATGAGTGCCATGGGTGCTGTTGCTACACTTATTGTGGTTATTATTGTCCTTGTGGTGGCCATTATGGACAAGTCTTCTTTGCCAGACGTTCATCACGATAATGTTATCTGGGCTCAATTCCCTATTGCATTGAGTACTATTTCTTTCAGTTTTGGTGGTAATGCTGTATATCCTCACGTTGAAGCCTCAATGAAGAAACCCAGTCAATGGCCCAAAGTTGTTGCTGCTGGTTTAAGTACTTGTGCTCTCTTGTATTTCCTTTCTGCTGTTCCTGGTTATTACGTTTACGGTGACACTGTCCAATCTCCTGTTTATGAGTCTATCAGTGATGGTGTTCCCAAAATTATTGCCATCGTTGTTATGACTTTCCATGTTCTTGCTGCGTCTCCTATTCTTTTGACTTCCTTTGCTTTAGATGCAGAAGATATGCTCAACATCACTGTAGAACGATTTGGTAGAATCAAGGAGTTTATCATCCGTATGCTATTCCGTATCTTCCTTATGGTTGTTGTCGGTGTGATTGGTGCTTGTATTCCTCACTTTGATCATTTAATGTCATTGATCGGTTCTTTTGCAAATTGTGGTCTCATTTTTATTTTCCCCATTCTCTTCTATTTCAAATTAACTGGTTTCCGTAACAAGCCTATCTATGAAATCGCTTGGTGTTGTCTTACTATTTTACTAGGTATCGTTGGTCTTATTTTCGGTACCATCTCCTCCATTGAAGCCCTTATCGATGATTTCAAAAAATAATTTCCATACCTTTTTTTTCATATATTTTTCATTTCGCTATAGCGATTTTTGTAAATAACCCTTACATTATCAAATGTTGTAAATAAAAATGGCTTCATTCTTTAAAGTACTGCATCTTTACTTCTTCTCGCGATAAAAATATAATTATCTTAAATAATGTCATGATTTATTTCAATATTTTATGCTTTACCAAAGAAAACGTAAATCCACACCATCCTCTATTGTACAGCTCCTTCTGTCTTCATTATTAACATACGCATTCAGTGCATTGCGCCAATAAATTGTATTTTGTTCACTGTCACCGTAAACGTATGTCCTTCCCTCTAGGCCCTCATCGCTGTCGAGTCGAACAAGTTCCGTCAACATTGCTTTGCTACGATCGAAATGCAAAACAATACCCGTCTTTCGTGCGACACCAATATTTTCACAATCATCCAATGTTGGTTTGTTAACTGCTTGCAGAGGGGCAAGTGGGATGACATTCAATGGCTCTTTGGCCTCCTGTAATCCAAAAATCATAAGTTAAATGGATTACACTCTTTTAATCTCTGAAACAAACCTTATATGTAAAGTCATACAAAGTCAAATGATTCTCTTAATAATGTCATGATTTATTTCAATATTTTATGCTTTACCAAAGAAAACGTAAATCCACACCATCCTCTATTGTACAGCTCCTTCTGTCTTCATTATTAACATACGCATTCAGTGCATTGCGCCAATAAATTGTATTTTGTTCACTGTCACCGTAAACGTATGTCCTTCCCTCTAGGCCCTCATCGCTGTCGAGTCGAACAAGTTCCGTCAACATTGCTTTGCTACGATCGAAATGCAAAACAATACCCGTCTTTCGTGCGACACCAATATTTTCACAATCATCCAATGTTGGTTTGTTAACTGCTTGCAGAGGGGCAAGTGGGATGACATTCAATGGCTCTTTGGCCTCCTGTAATCCAAAAATCATAAGTTAAATGGATTACACTCTTTTAATCTCTGAAACAAACCTTATATGTAAAGTCATACAAAGTCAAATGATTCTCTTCCATCACTGCCCAATAACGCTTCCAGATCTACGATGATAACAAGTTCATATCAGTAACACGCCCCCTTCCTTTTTTCCAATGTACATACTGGATGTGCCAAGCGTCTAGTGTAGAATGTTAAATAATCTCCCTGTCTACAATGACTTCGCGATACAGCTAATTCAGAATCATTGCATGTTATGTTTTCACAACTCTGATACGATATAGCAGAGTGCTCATTTGTCGTATAAGCCCAAGGAAATCGGCTCACTACTGCAGGCAAGACTTCTTCAATTTTAATGTCAACAAGCAGCTCGATGTTCAACCATCGGTTAGAGGATTTATCGACAGGTTTTGTTAATCTGAACCTGGATACACCTTGTTCAAATTTATCCATTTTGTTTTCAAAATTTAAGCAAGCAAAACCAGCAACAGGCAACTCAGTTGCAGGGGAACTGGATTTTTGAGCTGCTGTGTTGATAGGCCAAAGACCTATTTTTGCCAAACCATCACGAAGGACAGTATTAGTATGACGAGCTGCAACAATAAAATTCAATGAAAAAGGTTCTTCCACTTCACTAAAATTACATGGCACAAATCAGCATATCAAAAAGTGGACTCTAATGATAAAATAAACTTACAATGCGAGAGCTTCCTCTTGAGGTCTATCTGCACTAACATTTTTATCTACTTTACGCAGAACACCTCTCTTAGTCGCCATGGTGACGTTATTCAGCTGTACAAACATTTCGTAATCGCAATCTGTTTTACCGTGAAAAAAATTAAGTCAGCCGAAAGAGCATTAGATGATAGTTAATTCTCGTACTTTACCTCTAGTTGATGCGAGATTGATAATTTGCATTACTGTAACGAAGTAATAATGTGAATAAAAGCACGACCGAAAATTGTAAAGAGTGCTTACCACGGCAATACATGACTCTCTTAGGATGTACTAATGTCCTCTTATTAGCGAGCATCGAATTTTTCTTCTCCAAAACAGGTGTTTTTTTCTGCTCCAATTGATTCCTTTTAAAAGCTTTTAATATTATAAAGAAGTGTGTAGAAGCACTTATCTTTACCTTAAAAATGCAAAATGATCAGAATCAGTGCCATAAACAAGTTCTTTTGTGAAAGGTTGCTCATGAGGTTGAATTGTCTCGGTTTTTTCTTTGATCTCTTGAGTATCGCATGTCGAAATAGTGGAGCTGGACAGAGAAAGAGCAGGGACATCATGCTTACTCAAAAAGAATGCATTTCCTGCCAATGCAGCCGAAGTTTGGCTCATTTTCATTCCAAGATTTTGAAGTTGAGTGGAGGCAAGCATTTTTTGAACTGGCAAGCCTAACCAAGTTACTGCACGCTTTAACTGAACTTGACCTTTACTTGCAGCCGCGCGAGTTAATTGGCTCGTGGAGGTGTATCTCTGTAACAATTTACTGTTCTTGTTACTGAATAATTCTACACTCTTTGATAATATATCTTCCTCGCTTTCGGCAGGTGTTGTAGACTCAACAATCTCTTCTTCAGAAGTAAGCGTCAGATCAGGGCATGTTTGACTTTTGTTTCTCGAGGTCAAAATACGAGTTAACGCTTGTTCAATAATGTCATCATCGTAATCGTCGTCTGTATCTAATTCATCGTTATTTTCGTTCAAAAGTTGCTGTACAATATCGTCTACATTAACTGAATAATCATCATCGTCACTTAAAGAGGAGACGTATGAAGATGAACAAGAAGACGACGGGCCAGAGGATGCATCATCATTGATGGAGAGCTCAGGGGTTGTGTCTTCGTGCGTGGATTCTTCGTTCTCCTCCTGCTCTTGCTCTTGCTTTTGACCGAAAGTGAATAAAGCTTTTTTAAATAAAGCAGCCTTAATACTTGCAGATCTTTTTTTCTTAGGGGATATAACAACTACTTTTTTTTCGATGGCTGCAGATGAGTAGAACGGGCTAACACGTTTTGAGTAAACTTGTGGTTTGAGCCGTTTTAATGAATCGGTCCATCTTACGATCTCAGGGCTACGACTTGATTTTGTGTACATAATTGTGAAAATAGATTGAAAGAAAGAAACGATACAGTTTCGTTGAAATCTTTGTTCTTTCAAATATATCAGGAACGACGAGGCCCATTCTTTTCAAGTTAAGAACTTTTCTCAAAATTTAAATAATAATAATGAAATGTTCTTTACACAGTAATTCTCCGAGAATATATATCGCCTACACATTCTCAATATGGGATCCAGAGAGAGAGAGAGAGAGAGAGAAGAAAAAAAAGGGATTGTTGAGCATCAAAACCAAGTTTCCAAGACTCTCGAGTGTATGAATTCAAGTTTACAGGATGTTCCACTTCATGATATACTTAAGGGGATATCAAGGAAGGGAGAGACTTGTCAACGAAAAATATATTTACCAATTTTGGTTAATATATATTTTTTCTGCATGTAAACAGAGATGATCTGCATATATTATTAGCACCGGAAGTGCCACCACTAAATTTGTATTATTACAACCCGCCATTTTTATTGATAAATGAAAAAGAGAATGAATTATTGTTTAATGAATGATAAAGAAGAAAATAATGAGAAATGCAATGATGTAGCAGGAGAATACACAGCGAAACTAGATGAGAAATTGTAATAAAAAGCTGTTAAGCTTAATGAAGATTGATAACATCATTGTATTTAGGATCACATTCGATTTTCACATCTTTAACGTATGCAGAAATTGGTTCCTTTTGTTTGCCCCACTATTTTAAGAAAAAAAAAAAAAAAAAACTTGTGAGTCCACTAAGACGGAAATGTATAGCACGTTTTATCCAAACTTACATTAATAGGACCTCTAGCCCATTCAGCAGTGCCACTTTCCTTACTGCCATCCCAGAGACCAATTTGAATTTTTCTTAAGTTATCAAGGGGTTAATTATGTGTATATTTTGTATGTAGAAGTAGTTCGACTTACGATGCACTTTTAGGTAATCTTTTCAAGTCAACATCATCCTTGGTCAACGTGCGGACAGGATTACCATTGATAGACCAAATAATACGTTCAGGAGACCTATTAATGTCTGTTAGTGTACTTATTCCACCACATAACGTCTAGCTGTGCATTTCGTACCAGTCAATTTCGTATGTATAGAACTCCTCACTGGCAGCAGGTTGTCCTTCAGGAGGATCAAAAGTTTTTGAATTTACACCGTATACAAGATGTCCTGAGAGGAAGAAGTTACTCCTATACATACATTCATGTTAGTAAGACACCTTAGTAGTATGTACTTTTTTCTAGACTGTACGTGATTGTATTAGATTTGCCAGCCAATATCTCCCAGTCAATTTCATCCCCATCATCAGCGAGCAAAATGATTGCGGTTACAGCACCATCAACACCTGCAGACTTGACGGTTGCACTGAATTTACCGTACTGCATCAAGGAAGGAGCGGTGAAGGTGAAGCCATTTCCCACATGCTGATTGTAGGGAAGGCCTATTTGTACATGATTTAGCCAAAATATCTCTGTATCAAGTGTGGAATATACTACTCACTGTCATTTGGATTTATCAAAGTTGAATAACTGCTGACATATTCTGGAGGAGGGGTAATCTTCATTTCCAAACCTTCAGAACCGAAGCTATAGCTGTCCTCAGTGAAGCCACTTTGCAGCGTCCATTCTTCCAGACTACCTTGGAAGTGGTACTCAGAGTTAATACAATGGTTGAGCTCCTCACGACGTATCATGTGGGAAGCGGGTTCGATAAAATGAGCTTGGGCCAATGACGCCAAAAAAGCTAATAAACCAATTGAGGATACAAGCATTCTTTAAAATTTATGTCTATAATTTTAATTAGAAAGTGAAGCTTTTCAAACGATAAAAAAAAGGTGTTCTATTTATACTACTTTCAGAATTGAGTTATTGCGAGGAGATGAAGGAGTCTATTATTAACTTTCATATTTTTCTTTTCAATTCAAGGAACAAAGGGGCAAGTTAAGAAATTTAACAGGTCATTCGAGACGAGGGGGGAAGGGCTCTTTGTTGCGCACACACAAACACTCAAACAATGAGTAAATTAACCCTACAGTCGTAACGCCTCCTAGCTCGAACTCTACATCTTCCAACTTTTCGTATGTTTACCTTTAATGCATATTTCTTTCCAACTACAAAAAAAGGTTGATGAACATTTTCTGTAATAAGGATAGTTTTTCTGATCTGTCATTTTTTCAAGGGTTGAGAGGTTTTCGATTTGATTGATGGCTATACATTTTTATTATTTTTTGTTACAATTATTTTCTTCTAATTTTATCCAGTGTTAAAGAAGCAAATTGATATAATTTATTCGTCGTCAGAGGCTTCCTTGACAGCCCAGTAGCTACCAACAACAGGAATCTTGCTCAAAATATCAGCCTTGATAATAGGGATGTCAGAACCCAAAAGAAGGACAGCAGATCCAGCAGCAACACCCCAGGTGGCAAGGTTAGGAGCACTACATGGAGAAATTTGAATTAATCTCTAATTCGTCGTCTCATTCAAACATAAAATCAAAAGAGTCTGAATCTTACACTTTGACAAATTTCTCGGGTGTGATGAAGGAGAAGTGAGGGGAGGTGACGATTCTAGCAACAGGCATCTTGCAAAAATAAATATAAGTGATTAAGGAAGAAGTGTTCTACAAATTTTCATCCCCAGGGAAAACCACGAATTAGTAAAAACTCAGAACAGCCTGAGTTCGCCTGGGTGACGTGAGCTATAAAATTTGAAGACCCGCGGCTTTATCTTGTTTCGATTTTGATTGGCTCAAGTGAAATGGAAGAAGGTGTACGATTCTTGCCAAAGAAGATTGAAGTATTTGTAAAATATGCGACAAAATGCCCTTTGAAATTAATAAAAAACTGAAAGGCCAACATATGAAAACAATATTTTTAACGATAGTTGTCTAGTCGGCAGAGTAGCGGTCTATTTAATCACACACAATTAATTTAAGCGCAACAAGTCTCGGCGACTGCGAGTTATGCGCAGAAGCTACTATATTAAAAATATCTGCATTGATTCTTAGCACCCAATATGTCTTTCATTGATGTTAGAGAGGTAGTTTTTGAAGCTAAAATTTCAGATTTTCTCAACATCTTTGAAATATCTAAGCATCTCGAGGTGGTGTTGGTGGTGGAAACTCTTTGCACATGTAAGGGGAGAAGCGGGGAGGAGTGAAGAGTTTGGCATGAATTATGTATTAATATACTCAAAACAGTTTCAAATCGAGCCATACACGCTCAACGTCAATACTAAATATGGCGTAGAAAGAACAGAAAGGATTTCTGATCGACCCAAAACTCCTTCATATGAAAGCCTCTATGGAAGCAACTTGAAACTTCTGTTGCTGGTGATCATTTGAAGGAAGGGAGGGGATCGAAACACTGACAAAGTTGAATTCACAAATCCTTTGATTTTCTGACTGAAATTTTGATACGCCTTTTAGCTGGCGCTACAAATCTTTGATTTAAGCAGAGGATAATATGTCAATTTATCTATGTTTCTAAATCTGATTACATTTATTTCACAAAAATCGATCGTCGTACCACATATTTTTCTTTAAATGGATTACGAGGACATCCAAATCTCACTACATGTGTCTGTTCTCCACTGAAAGAAAATGCCCCTATGAGAATGTATGCAGGGAATACATGACCCTGCCCTAGATTCAACGTGTAGCTTGCAATTCATGTACACGTATTTGCATCAAGTAGGGGGGAACATCAATTGCACTTTTTTTTTTTGGTGACAAGACGTAACTATTGTGATACAAATCTATAAAAAATGCCAATCGAAATATAACTTTGACTCAATGATATGCTTACAATATACCAACGTGTATTTAGTTACCGAATATTTCGCTTCGCATGATGTAATGGAGCTAAATAGCCATATTATGATGACTTATGTCTTTAACCCACTAAAGGTATTAATATACGCGCGCGTAGAACAGCACAAATGGCACGCAGTCAAAAGCTAGTTTTTTTTTCTTAGACAGCCAAAAGTATTATCCTGTTCAGTTCGTGTATTAGGGTCAAAAACATGAACCAAGTAACACAAGAAGATCCCAGTAGTTCTGATTGCTGACAGTGTCGATAAACAAAAGTACAGTTGCTCAGCCCAGTTGTACTTTACTTGAATTATCCGGGTTATCGCGCCCGATCAGTGCTTGCAATACTTATGATTGCAGCATCTACGTCTGTTCATGTAAAAGTTTTCTTTAGCAGTAAGAAATAATATCCGAAACGTTATTAATAAAAAGCGCCAAACTTCCCTTGAGCGATTACTGTATGAAGATGAGGCGTAAAGAAGATTTAAATTTTAAATTTATATAAAATTTTATTAATTAATTGATCATGGTGGTTTCCGCCACTGATTTGTTCAATTGGACAACCTGTAAAGGGTCGTTTGGACCGTACTTTGATCTTCTTGTTGGCATGGTCTTTGCTCTTTTCACTTTTTGCTGTTTATGCACTGATAAATCCACTGATGTCGGTCGTGCGGGGAAGGTGGTAGGGAATATCGAGTCTGTGCTTAGATCAATTGGTTGCTTATGAGTATTGTAATTATTAAAAGTAGATGTAGTAGTATTAGTAGTAGTAGAATGATGTGGTTGGCTATTATGACGATGCGCAGGTGCTCCTGCTTGTGGTGGTGATGATATCGATGTTGGTTTCTGATCTTTCTCTTGTGTCACATCTTGATCATCCTGTTGTTGTTGTTGCTGTTGCTGCTGTTGTTGTTGCGACTGTTGTTGTTGATTGAATGGAGAGGATCTGGGCATTTTGAAACAATGTTGGTGTTCTACTAGGAATTGTACCACCTTTTGTGAAGTTTTGTATTGGGCAGGGTTCATGGCATGCTCAGGATTCAGTAATATACCGGGTGTGAATACAGAAGCCAAGTTAAATGTGTCCATTTTCGTTATTTGTACTTGTTGACTGAACAAGGACAGTAAATCCAGCAAGTAGAATAGTAAATATTGATGGTTTTCCGGTAATTGTTCGATCAAACTCTGAAATAAAACCACTCTTTCTGCCTCAGTATGATCGTTTAAAATTACGTCTCTAAACGACTGATAAAGGCTGTGAACAATAACAGGTTCAGGTAAATAGTTGAGGAATCGTCGAAGTACATTGGCAGCATCGTGAACTGAAAAACCTTTCCAATCGAGTTGTTTACCGTAGTTAGGAGATGAGTTGAATATTTGTTGAAGTTCACCAATACGTTTGGCACTGCAAAAATTAAGAAAGAATATAGTCAATATCCACATTTGATTTTTTTGATTTGTTTTTATTACCTTCCACTTAGACGAAATACACCTTCAGTGTATAAGCCTACAATTGACAAACAAGAAGTTCCGATTTTAGTAAAGATTTATAAATAGACATTTGTGTGAAAAGTTCTACCTTGGCCCTTCAAATAAGAGCCACATTTGGCTACAATCAAAGGAATAAATCCCACATATTGAACATCGTTATCAACATAGGCAATAGCAGCACTTGCACATTTTAAACTATCTTGTAAAGGAACTCCAAATATCTGATCCTCTTCTATTTATTTTTTACTTTGTTAAAGAGAAAGAGAGCATATATTTACATTTTTTTTAATTAATACCTTGCTTTTGAGAAACTTGTTTATTAGTCGTATTATGGGTTACTTTCTTCCACCAGCTTTTAATTGAAGTATCTTTACTTGATTCAACTTCCATTTGTGATAAAAATTTAGAGAAAAGGAAAAAAAGAAAGAAAAAAATTATAAAAAAAGAGCGATTACAAAATGAAATTATAGATAGTGCGGAATTCCAAATAAGCTTACCTAAAAAAAAAAAAAGTGTGTCATTCACTAGTTAAAACTCACGTTATTGTTGATCTTTTGTCAAGTAGAAGAGCTATAATTAGATCGAATGATTGATCAGTTTACTTTTGTGCGGTTTACGCGAATTCAGATGCATAAAATTACGCATGACTCTTGCTTATCAATTGAATTCCAGTTGAAATCATCGCGTATTTTACATTTCCTTTTACTCGCAAAACTATGTACTTTTTGTCGTCAAATCTATTATTCGGATATTATTTATAACAATGATATAAATAACGTATAATGTTGGAAAGACATCATGTGGTGCATCATTTGATTTCTCTCAAGCCGAATAAATTGTTGGCCCTTAACTTTTTACCGACCAAAATAGGTGATCTAATTTAAAATTATTCACAAAGCACACCATGATAACGATCTACAAGGTTATAAAAGCGTACAAGTCATCATGAGAGCTATATTTTGAATCATTGACTCGCTTGCCAATGCGATATACGACGCGATGTGCACGTACATGTCCCCGGATAATTGGAAAAACACCTCTGGAATGAGATGCCGCTCGAATTTGATGCAGTACACGACGCAGTAGCCGCGCTTCATACACGTACAACACGGTCATGTCATCATATGTAGATAATGCAAATACCGCTTTATATGCAGTTCGCCAGGGTGATCCCACTTTTATTCACTTTTAAAAAAAGGTACATGATTGACCCTACTCCGCATAATTTCTCGGACCAGTCGGTGTGCATTGAGGATATTTTAATAGAATTTATTATATTATACAATGTGTTATAAATAGTAGTTTTAAGTCGTTACATGTAGCTTCTGCAAAAAAGATGAAAATGAGAAAAGTTGTCTAATAAACACGCCAAGTTTTTCTTACCTTCTAGTGTGATCATCGTCAATAGGTGTAGCAGGATCAGCAAAAGGATCAAGATCTTCTTCCTCTTCGCGCTTAGATACTTGCATATGTGAAAAGGATTCTTCAATGGGTGGTGGAGGTAATGAAAGTCGCTTGTTAGCTGGAGGAGGTGGTGGAGGGGGAGCTCTAAGTAATAATTTAGGTGTAGGTGAAGCAGGCTGAACTTGATCGTAATACGAAATTCTATTTTGTTGATTTTGTTGAGCCAATAACCAAGCAGCTGGAATTTCACCCACAAGCATCACATCATACATATCTAATGCTTTCAAAAGATCTTCATTGGTAGCTAATAAGGTACCAATCCATTCCTCATTTTCAACCAATCTAGTATATCTGACAATTCTCTTCTTTGATTCCTCGCACTTGTCACGGAAATCTTGCAAACGCTTATCGTGTTGCAAATCAATTTCCCATCTTTCTTCTGAAGTGTTGATAAGCTTAAGTGCGTTGACTAAGTTATTGGAGTTTTGATTAGCAAGAGCAATTTCTTCAATGATCTTGGGCTTGGCTTTCTCAAAATTAAACACGCGAGTGGTGCCACTACTACTACCTGTAGCAGCAGCAGAGCTATGACTACGAGGCTTGGTAACAGCTTTTGGTTTGGGTTGTTCCACAGGCGCAGGTCTAGAGGGAGCAAGTGGAGGCAAAGATCGACGTTTTTCTTCCCTTGTTAAAGTAGGTGAACGGGGAGAAGTAGGAGAATCAATGGGTCTGCTGCTAGTTGCCGTGGGTGATTGTACAGTGGGTGATTGTACAGGGGGAGTGGCTCTAACAGTGGTGGTATCGGTATTTGCTCTGGGACGAGACTATAGAGTGAATTGAGTACCAAATTCTATCGCGCACTTGAATCAACCCTTTGTACTTACACGACGTCCTCTTCCCAATTCATATAATTCCCCAATAGCTCTCATACCGGGTTCATTCTTATATTTTACAGACCATGCACCCAAAAGGGAAACGAGCTCTTTCTTTACTGCAGCATTCTCGCTCTATTTGTTCATGTTAGTTTTTACAAGCGACTGTATAGTAAGACAAGGTTTCAAACATACCGGGGAAGTGAGCATCAATTCAAATCTTTCTTTCAACTTTTCATTGGCAAGAAATTGTCCTATTATTCATATCCCGTTCATGAACAATAATCCCTAGTTGTGTGTCCTTTATTTACTTACTATGGAATTGTTGGTTGCTATTTTCCATAAGTAATTTGAGAATCTATGTACCATATGTCAGTACGATAACCTTTTATCTCTAGGCGGCTTTGTACATACCTCAAGAACTCTCAACTTTTGTTGTGTTCCACCATGTTTAAGCTTCTTTCTTACAGTCTCGACTGCTTCTCTTGGTCCACTTTCTTGCATTTGAATGGATTCCGTCAATTGTTGTAAAAGGTACCAATCGACTTCCTCGAGATTAGAAAGTCTCTCTACACACATAATTTTCTTATTTTCAGCCAAGACTATCTTACTTGAGACCCCGAATATAATTTATTTACCAATATATAAAGACACTGAAGTCTTTTGCATTTCGTCTGTAAAGAAACCCATGGTAAAAGATGATATAAAAAGTATAAAAACAAGTAAAGGAAAAGGAAAAAAAGAAGAACAAAATATTCAAATGGGAAGTTGAAATAAAACAAAAAAAAGGAAAATGATGTCAATAAAAAAATCTGTGTAACATTTTATTCTGAATCAGATAGTAAAGCACTGAATCCGCCCTTAGAAATCAACAAGTTTTGTCTCTTGTAAGTATTTCCTGGATCGTATTCATCTTGAGAATTATCTTCGCTCTCAGCATCTTCTTCTTGTTGCTTCAAATCGGCTTCTAGTACACGGAGTTTCTCATACTTGGTGGTAGTGAAGAATCCTGGTGGTTTGAAAGATAATAAAATTCTGCCATCTGCAGTAAGACGGAGTATATTATTGGCGGCACGGAATGCATCAGGCGAGGCTGCTTTGGCAGTGTGGAAACCTCTTTTCTCTGCATATTGCTCCAAGATGGACCAAGTAGTCCAAACATATTCGTCCTCCTCGTCCAGATCTTCCTTGGCAAGCCATTCATCCGGTGGAGTAATATTAAGAATTTTTTCCAATTCAATATGCTCGGCCTAAACGATAGTAAGTATATACAAATCACCTGAAATTTATGTATTTCATAACTTACCAAATAACCAATTGCACTGTAAGGCTCTTGTACTTGAGCAATAGGGTACATACCAGAAAGAATCTACAAAAACAATAGTTTCAGTACACCAATCTACCAGCCGCAATACCATTAAAACAACTTTACCTGAAGTGCTCTTGGAATCAAGGCAGGGAAAACCAAACCAGGGGAATCACATAATCTCACATTATGTGCAATATGAATGGTCTGGAAATGCTTTGTGTGACCGGGAGTTCGACTAGCGCTGACAACAGTTCTCCTCATTATACTATTGATCAAACTACTTTTACCAACATTAGGATGTCCAACCAGGCCTAGCGTCAGATAATCGTTATGAGGTTTGATTTCACGGCCTGTGATGTCTAGAATTCTGCTGAATTCGTCGTCTAAAGAGGAGTCAAGGTGAGTAATTCAAATTTTTCACTGATTGTACCACGATATTTACCTAAACCATCCATACTGCCCGTGTCACTATCATCATCGTCATCGTCTTCACTGTCGTCATGATCATTATGCTCACTATATTGTGCAATAATTGATTTCCAATCCACGTCCACACCAGGTTTTTCAACTGTGTCACGACAGACGCTTAATATATTTTGTACACCATCTGCATGATAATAACGGTGTTTGGGTCTCTTCATTTGAGTCTTGAGTGCATCTAATTTATAGTGCTATTAAAATCATTGTTCACAATTTCTTGAAAACTACAATCACTTACAAGTCTTGGTATCATCAATTAAATTGGGGTCTCGGGGATAGCAACTGAAGGTGGCAATATGTAAATTGGGGAATTCTTCTTCAAAGTACTTTTTCCAAGCAAACACGGTGAATTCAGAGACGAGATCCACCTTGTTGAAAATACCAATGATCTTTCGTTTTAGTTTGTGGGTGATATAGTTGTATAATGAGCGAGGGAAATGTAACATTGGGTTTCTAATATCCATCACAATCAAAATAACATCACTAATTTCTAGCACTCTCCATCTATACATCGTAAAAGAAAAAAGTTCAGCAAACGTACTCTACTTGTTGTTGAAGAGAAATACTTTACAATTGACGCCAAACTTCCAAGTTTCGTTCGAACCAACTCAATTGCTCGTCGCCATAAGTTTCTATAATGTTATCCACCCATTTATTGAAACTTTCGATCTCTCGTTGCTCTACTTCTTCCTTTGTCATATCATAGTTCCATGTAGGTCGCTTGGGGAATTCGATCACTTCAGAGAATTCCTCAGGTTTCACTTCCATACAATCCTATCGAAATTTATAAGTTTCCTCTTCCCATTACTACTTTTTTTTTTCTTCTCTCCTTATTCATACCTTTGGTAATCGATGGAAGGGTTGCATACTTTTCAGCTTTTCAGCTTGAATATCTGCACTTGATATCCTCTCAAAAACGGACGCCAGTCTTTTTATAAAAAAACTCTCAAGTCAGCTTCATGGTTTTACAATACGTCTGATATAATATACTTTACTTTCTGTCACCGCTGCCAGGGAGTTTTGCAAAATCTCTTGTTGTTTTCTCGCCTTCCACGGCTGGGACAAAGTGGTCCGATAATGAGGCATTGGCTCTACGATGAATAATCTCTTGATTTATTTCTCGAGGGGCAAGGTAATCGAAGGAGTTGGGATCGACGTGAGAGGCTAAAAAAAAAAAAACGCCATGTAAAGGTTATAAACTGAAATCGACTCTTTCAAAGTAAACGCGACAAAATACCTTTCTCTTGCTTTCTAGCATTTCTCTCTTTTAATTGTTGTCTTTTTTGTTTACCACTATAAGCTACAGCTCTTGGCATGTTGCAAAGTCGCTTGTTGTATGTTTATACAGGGAAAAGGTGAGTTCGACACCGGTTCCAAATTTTATTTATACTTTCCGTAAATAGTCACTCATACTGCGGCCTTTTTTGCATGAAAAGAAGAGGTGATGTAATTAACCGCAGTAGTGGAATTTCCGACTCAAACTCTACGGGCTTTCCGCCGTGTTGAGTTAAAATCGCTATGATTGGTACACATTTCGGCGCATATACCATTCACCCTTTCCGTAAAGCTTATTAGTGTAGTGTTGAGGAAACAAACCCTAAGGTGTCAAGTTGTAGAAAAAGAATCACACCACTTATAAGTAACAATCACGAATCATAACTTTACTTTGAATTACAGTTGTCAAGAACATCACTTTTACTTTAAATCAATCGTCATAAAAGTAGTGTACTAAAGAGACTTCATGTACCTGTATTAGACTTATATTGTCAATGTTAACCTGATTTATACGACCTTCTAGAACACTCCGCATACAAAGTCCGTGTACCAAACACTGTCCTCAGATCCCAAACTTCTTTTATGTACAAAAGTAACTTTATTTATGCACGAAATCATCCGCAAAATATATCCAGAGGTTCACATAACCAATTTTCATGCACAGCAGTACGATCCGGTTCTGAATTCCCTCGGTTCACACCTGCATTCTTCCTTACTTTCACGAGAGCCTTAAAATCTTTGAGCTGCGTAGGTGCACGATCAGGAACACATGCTCACAAAGAGAAGAGGAGCATCGCTATTCTATCTTGACAAACATGGTATTCCTTTTTAAATATGGTCATTACATAACAGAAAATGAAAGAATAGTTGACGTTTTTTTTTAATGAACAGGAGTATATAATTAAAGAACCAAAGTATAAGTATAGATATTATTAAAAAGACAAAAAAAGTATAAAGAGGGTGAATAGTAATTGATATAGGGTGGAGAAATAAAAAAGTAAGAATTATTTGTTTCTTGTTACAAAAGTTTTGTTCAAAAGGTGAAGTGTTTTGGTTACATTTAAACGTACGTATTCCAGATCCAATAACTCAACATTATCTTGTTGCTAAAAAAAAATAGTCAATAGAATGTTATCGATATCAATCGCTTTAACAAAAGTACCTTTTCGAGTAAATCATCCAGTTTCAAATCCATTTCAAGAATAGGTTTCTCTCGTCCTTTAAAATGCATTGCAATGATAAAAGTACCAGGCAATGGCGATGTGATTGAGAAAAAGATATTAGGACGTCTATTTTCTGGCACTGTACTTTCTGCAATCACACCGTCCTTTTCCAAATGATTATGAGAAAATTTGAAGGGACCTTTAGGATGTCCCTTTGCCACCTTTCTGGGACTCTACTTGTTGTTGAAGAGAAATACTTTACAATTGACGCCAAACTTCCAAGTTTCGTTCGAACCAACTCAATTGCTCGTCGCCACGTACACACTGTTGCTAAAAAAATAGTCAATAGAATGTTATCGATATCAATCGCTTTAACAAAAGTACCTTTTCGAGTAAATCATCCAGTTTCAAATCCATTTCAAGAATAGGTTTCTCTCGTCCTTTAAAATGCATTGCAATGATAAAAGTACCAGGCAATGGCGATGTGATTGAGAAAAAGATATTAGGACGTCTATTTTCTGGCACTGTACTTTCTGCAATCACACCGTCCTTTTCCAAATGATTATGAGAAAATTTGAAGGGACCTTTAGGATGTCCCTTTGCCACCTTTCTGGGCTTTCCTCCTTCGATCTCTACTCCAATGCCGACGGAATTCTTTGTTGTTTTCTCGCCACCACTTTGGATACGCACATTTTGAAGGTATGCTTTATAACTTTCGAGTTGACTACGAAGGTAGTTATTGTGGTCGATAATAGACTTGTATACTCCCTCCAACGACTCAGACTCTTGAAGCACCTTTTCTTTAAGATTGCCCAAATGAGCGAGTTCTTGGGTGATTTCTTCCACGAGTAGTTTGTAGTGATCCCGATGGTCAATGACGCCAGCGTCTTCTAATTCTCTCAACATATCCTTCACTTTAATACCCTTTCTCACTAGTTGTGCGTCCTTTGTCGTCGCCGCTGTCTCTGCGATATAGTCAAGATCCAATGGTGCAGATGATAAGTGAGGCAGAGAACGAATCAGTTGGACATAAATAGCTTTTGTTTCCATATACAAAATGTCGTTTTGAGTGATATTGTTCTCAGACATGAGTGCCGTTGTTAAATCTATGACATATATTTTGTAAGTATACGAATCAGCAGATGATCAAATATTAAACTCACCTTGAATAGGGATCTCCCAACGACTGAATAGGGGCAAATCAATCGTTTTGTTCTCTTTTCTTGAGACTTGAGAAGGTGCAGGTGCTAATTCGTTCATCAAAATTCTTAAATGATCCTTTTCCTTAGGCGCAATTGTATCGAGGTGACGTTGAACAAGAGTATGGGTATTGTACATTTCGTTAAGTGTAATGTTGATTTCAATGTCTTTTTTCGATAACGCCATATATTGATCCATTTCCAATGTTTCGTAGAAATCGCTCACTTCGCATAATTCGTTCAAAAATTTGTTGATTCTCGACTTATTTTTCTCGACAAAAGGGTTTGTGGGCAGCATATAGGTTTCCTTTGCATAGGAAGGTCTGTTTGCTAAGTTTTGTAACATTTTGGCAATCTAACGACACAAAATTAGTTCAGATAGAATAAACAAATAAATAAACATGCACTTACCAAGGTCAAGGTTCGTCTTGGTGCGTTTCCGGGCGCAGTTTCCAGTAGCATGTACGCGCGAGGAGTGACAATGGCAGGATTGATAAATCTTAAAAAGAAAAAACCACCAATCATCGAACAAACAGAGTACTCTGATGCATCTGGGCTCTTTCGTTTTGTTAGGGATCTAATTTGCTTACATATCCAACGAATACCATAAGGAACAGACGATGTCGATGATATAATAGTTGTCAAAAAGGTTTCCGCAATTTCAATTAATTTTTCCAGACGTGGTTGGATAATACTTTGTACACTGGGGTTACCAGCAGCGACTTCAGGTGTAACACTTCGTGGCATATCTGCTGGCAGATAGCCTTTTTCACTTTCAATCTGTGCAACCATTTGTTCGTATACTTTTAAAGGATTGATTTCAAGATTAAGTTCCTCATCAGCTACTAAATCTTTGATCATTTTGGACAAAATTGATTTTAGATAGGATTGACCCGGTCCCCGTCTTGTATATGTAGTCATCATTCTGGATACTGGTGTGTTGGCTCGTAACAAGGAACCGAATTCTGTGGAAGTCTCAAATTGAGCAGCCAAGACGTTCTATTCAATATTGTTAGCAGCTATCCGAAAGTATATGCTTTTTTATTATTCACCTGGAACATGGTCAACAACAAGTGCTCTTCTCTACTTTCGTATTGATTACCATAAAGTGTAAACATGACAGTTTGAAGTAACGTATCTATCTCCGCCAAACTGACCAATCTACACAGTGAAGCAATATGTCGAGGTTCACTTTGCAGGATAAAGAAAAAGTTTCCGTATTGTTGCATTTTACGATCATCTGGAAACGAGTCAACCTCACCCATACCGTGCTCTTCTAAATGAGAAGCCATTTCATTTTGCTATAAAAGGAACATTAGTTATAACAAGAGAGATGATTCGTCCATACGGGTTGCACTTACTTCATCCAACGCTATACGGTTCTGGATCAACAAAGCGATACGTGAATCCAAATAACGTACATCTCTTTCCAAGACGAAATTCTTTTTTGATTGGCCAGAAATTTTTGATTTCAAATCTCTCAAGCTTCTTTGAGCTTGAGCAAGTTCATCTTCCACTTCATTGTCTTGTTCAGCAGCCATGGAGTAGAAGGCAGAGACAGAGTACCGTTTAGAACTACGACCTGATTTACCTCTACTCGAGTGATGACTATTAGCTGCTGCAGCTGCAACTGCTCTAGAAACAATTTGGTTTGTTCCTGGGTTAGGAGGTGTTGGATAACCATATGCTTGAACCATTCCACCTTTGCGATCAGCCATGGCTATTCTTCTTTGTCTGTTATACTGGTATTATCTCTGATATAGAAAAAAAAAATACAGGTTTTGGAATACCGACTTTACGTTTCAAAGAAATAGTAATGAACAAAAAGTCCCAATGTCAAATTTGAAATTAGGAAAATGTTCGAGTAAAAATGTTCAAGATGACAGGGAAAAAGAATGGAAGAAAGAAGAGGAAAGACGAAATATGAAAAAAACGTGAATACAAGTTTTTTTAGAGTTTCGTTGTACAAAGACTAAGTATAAAATTAACTCCTCTTTACGCTTGACCCCCTTTACTCTTTTTTTAAATTATCTTTTTTTTCTTTGCATGAAAAGATAGTTCAAAGTAGATATGATAATGCCTTTACTATTGTATCTACAAAGAAATTCAAGAGTAAAATGCAAAGATTACAGAAAGTTAGCGCTTTTAATTGACAAAGGTAGATCATACTTTGACAAGGGAAGTTGTGCTCAAATAAAAGTAATTTTAGTTGTTGTCAGTTTATTCTTTTTTTGATAGTAAGACCAACTTCTGGTTACATAAGTCATGAGCTCCTTTGTATATAGACAAACCTTATTCTTTTCCATTCCTAAAGTGTAAAATGGCAGCTAAATGAAAAGGCTCCTCTTCATTGTACTATTAACAACCATTTCTACTCCTTTCTTCTTCCATTGATTTCAGAGTGAAAATTAAACTTAGATTTTGCTAAACTACTTTATTCATCGCGTACAAGGAACTCAAACTCTATGTATCGGCAATGCACATATGTAAGACATACATCGCCTCAATTTTCCATTTAGTTTAGCGTAGATGGTAATTGCTTCCTACTCTTTTTTGATTTACCAAATTTTGTGCTACTGAGAAACTGATTAACACCACGCCATTTTTAACAATTTGGGTCTTATTGTTTCATCAACGAGCAGTGTGTAACCTTTCTAATATCAGCGCCTCTATATGCATCTGGCAACTACTATGCTCACCTTGATGAATTAGAGTTTTGTAAATTGCTCTTGGCCCGAAAATAAGCCAGTGCTCTAGTGATATGGTCTATGGAGTTGGTAAAAAGCATTTTTATAAAAATGGAAAGCAGTTGCTAGCATAATGTATATGTACAAGGCATGTAGCTGCGTTTTGGCCCTGACACTAGGACCAGGGTATGTGCACGTTCGCACATAATCTGGTAAAAAGCAAAATAAGCTGCTTCTTCTAATGGATTCTTTCAGATACTTTCAATGAGTGTTAAGGCAACTGAACAAAGAGTTCCACTATTGATTTAATGCCCTTTATATGCAGTGAACAGCGAACGTTTTAAGTATCCCAATGCCAAGTGCATTGGTGATACTTTAACAAGAAAGCACTGTATAAATTGTGCAAGCAATATGCGCTTCTTACCATGGCACTTTTAGACAGATTTTACTGCTATTACTGGCGAAAAAGGGCGATGTGAAGATCGATTTTGTTGACAAGTTCAGTTTCATTGCCAAAAATGCACAAAGACGACCTGAAATATTCATTCTCCGCAATTTGAGGATAATGGGTGGGCGATGCGATACATACAAACGAGAAAGCGCGAAAATATAAAACTTCCTTTTTCATTGAGTATTAGAAATGGTGCGTATATATACCACGTACAGATAGATGAATGAGAAATGAAAGCAGAGGAAAGAATGATTGCATATAGGATGGATGGATGGATGGATGAGATTATTCAATCGATTTTTTTTCTGTCTGACATTTCAACATTTCATGTAAATTGTATAGACTAAGAGAATTTTAATTAATCGATTTACTCTTAAATTAGCCTTTCGTCAAGCAACAAAAGAACAAGGCTTACTTCAAGCGTTACCAAGTCAAGTATCGTAGAAGAAGAGGTAATTTGGCGACTTAAGCTTGATTAGATCTGTAATGTAGTTGATATTAATTCATTAATTGTAATTTAGAGGGTAAGACCGATTACTATGCTCGTAAGAGACTTGTCGTTCAAGCCAAGAACAAGTACAACTCTCCCAAGTACAGATTGGTTGTCCGTTTCACCAACAAGGACATTATCTGTCAAATCATCTACGCTAAGCTCCAAGGTGATTTCGTTCTCTCTGCTGCTTATGCTCACGAACTTCCCCGTTACGGTATCAAGGGTGGTTTGACCAACTGGGCCTCCGCCTATGCCACTGGTCTCCTCCTTGCCCGTCGTACTCTTGCCAAGCTCGGTCTTGCTGACAAGTACGAAGGTTTCGCTGAACCCGACGGTACCGTTCAATTGATCGAAGCCGCTGAGGATGCTCCCCGTCCTTTCAAGGCTTTCCTCGATGTCGGTCTCGCCCGTACCTCCACTGGTGCTCGTGTCTTCGGTGCCATGAAGGGTGCTTCCGATGGTGGTATCTTCGTTCCCCACAACGGTAACCGTTTCCCTGGTTTCGATATCGAAACCAAGACCAACGATGACGAACTCCTCCGTAACTACATCTATGGTGTTCACGTTGCTGAATACATGGAATACCTCGAAGAAGAAGATGAGGAACGTTACAAGAAGCAATTCGCTACCTTCATCAAGGCTGGTATCACCTCCGATAAGGTTGAAGATATGTACACTGAAGCTCATGAAGCTATCCGTGAAGATCCTTCCGCTAAGCCTACCGAGAAGAAGGGTAAGCCCGCCAAGCCTTACCGTCGTGCCGTCGCTCTCAACAAGAAGCAACGTCTCAACAAGATCAAGGATGCCAAAGCTGCTTTCGAAGCTTCCAACTAAATTTTTCACTTTTTTCCATAATGTAATAATATATCACAAATAAAAAAGGACTCTCAATTTTTTTTATAATTCTTGTTTGGTACCTGATTTTATTTTGCATAATTTTATAAGTGGTAAATATTGGAAAGAACGCTGGGATTAATATTCTCGCGTCGAGTAATCCGCAAGGAACGTGTAGGAATGCATCCAACAATTCAACGGGTAATCGAAATGTCGTTTTTACTGGACGATCAAGGCAATACAGATGAGTTAAAGGCCAAACCAACAAATATACTATTCAGGGTCTTCTTTGAAAATCTTTAATTTGCGGAAACAGGAGCTGACATATGAGATTGCAAGTTATCAAACCACGTTCTTTTCATACTATTATTACCCCTCACATGCATCAAACTTGTTAAACTTTCTTAATTATTTGACTCCTCTTATATTCCTTGCAAGACAATCTACGTAAAACACTCTATCAAAGAAATGGAAAAGATAGCCTTGCAGATTCTTTATGTTTCCTATCTTACTCGTCTCTTTTCAGGTGTTACTATTTTTGTGTTTATGCGACTGCTCTCCAAGTCCCTTTTCTCTTCTCACTTGTGCCTCCATACCTTATCTATAAATGTTTAAATGTGATATATAATCAACATGAGCCAAAGAGAAAAAGACTTTACGAAGAACGCTCTATACTATTCTTCGCACTTGGAAAATTAAGCTGTAAAGCCTTGGTACCTAAAAGTATATTCAGTGATTTTCACTGTTTTCATGATCAGCTCAATTTTCACCGGACCCTCGTGGTCAGTAATATATCTTTCATGCCAATACTTGATAATTTTAACATTGAAAATCCTCAAATGCATACAGTGGTTTATACCATGGCCCATAGGCAGAAAAATATTAAATGACGACGGAAATTCTCTTAACTATCATTATAGTAATTGTATTCCAAACTACAATTAAAACGTATGTTTACTATATCAGACCCAAGTTTTTCTTATTGTCTTAAAGTGATTTAATCATCTGAGTGATACAATCTCGTACTTTTAGTTGTACAAAAGTTGAAGTCAATAGTTCCCCGGACCTTGATTTTTTCATTATTTCTCAAATTCAAATATAAAATGGTTCCCTTTTTCACTTTTCTTCTATTTCTTCAAACAACAATAAGATGATATCACATAAATCACAATCTCCACCAAATCACTTGGATTTGAACAACATAAAATCATTTCAAATACCGTCCGGGCCACCCTCACCAACACTCTCGACAGCCTCATTCATGTCGTCGGTCTCATGGATGGCAGAGAAGACATCTTCTGAATTGATCCCCATGTTGAAGAATGCCTACTCTGCGCTTAAAGATAAAGAAAAGGGTGAATATACAGAAAATACTAAAACGTGTGCAAAGCAAATATTGCATGTGTGAAATATGAGGATTCATGTGATAATCAACGACTAACCAATTTTTAATTTAATAGACTTAGTACTAGCAGCCGAATTAGGTAAATCATTGCTTGAGCATAACTTGCGCCTTAAATCAAGCTATGATTCATTACTTCAGTCTTCAACCCCACCTATTACACCCTCTTCATCAACTATACCCCCTATTCAAGAGGAAGATTCGGGCGTTGATTCAGATGAGGAAGAACACACAATGCGCTTTGTACCATCAAGAGGTACTCGAGAAGCTATGATCGAAGTTCTCGAAAAGAAAAACGTTGAACTATCAGCAAAGCTTGAAGCCGCCATGGCCAAGCAGGATGATCTCACTCGCAGCAACTCCAAGAAGACACGTCAGCTTGAGAATGAAATCAGCCTTTTACAAAGTAACCTTGACATTGCGACCACTAAAATCCAAGAACTTCAAGATATGAATGAAAGACAAAAAAAGATAGATACTAATCAACAACAAGCAGCTAAACAAGAAGACAGCAACTTGGTTGACGAACTATATACAGAGATAGATAAGATCCAGCATGAACGAGACATGGTCAATCAATCGAAAGCCGAGTTAGAAGCAAAACTTGCATCAACATTCAAAGATCTTGGCGAGCTCAAGAAACAATTTGAGACTTTTGAATTTACTCAAAAAGATTTCGATGAACTTCAAGAAGCTTATGAACGTCAATTTGCTCATATAGAGGAACTAAATTCCAGTCTTGAGGACCATCGCGCCATCTTGCAGAAACTCAAAGAGCGTGGTATCAGCATCCATTCTACCCGTTCAACACCTGCTCCAAGCTGCTATGGTGATGACTCTAGAGACGACCTCAAAAAGAATACTCTGTTAGGTGAACTTGAGATGGAATGGCTCAAGTCAAATAAAACCACACCTGTGGTAACTAATGCGGGTTCTCCTTACTCCGTAAAATCTGAATTTATTTCCACTTCCTTGCCATCATTTGGAGAAAATGCCATGTTCCAGCCACCTTTCCTACGTGATCTACAAGATTTTACAGAGAAATCACTCGTAGCATTTTGCAACGCACCTTCTATCGGTCTCGAAAGCGTCTTATCTAAAGCCACCGGCATTGATCAACACCTATTAGATGATGCACTCAAATTTATTGAACAAATTGAAACCCAACATAATGAAGAGAAAGCAATGGCACTTTACAACAACTTTCAAGAAGAAGAAGACTTTGATTTCGCTGTCTTCAATGATCATTATCCATCATCTGATCTCTATCCCAGTCCATTAAAAGCGGAACATATGCAAATTCAACGTTATGTTAACGAGCCCAAAACCTTTGTAGGGCGCCTCCGCAATCACATTCGCAAGTTATTTAACCTCATATGGAGATGGTGTAGATTCACCATGGTGCTCACTACCGCACTCCTTATCAGTGCATGGCAGGGTCCTGACGCCCTGCTATTGACGTATTAAGTGAAATATGCTTACTGCTTTATATTTACCCTCCTTTTAATCATTATTACCTCATTCATTCTTATTCACCACAACTACTACTTACTACATACCTATTATATAATATCTATAGAAGTCAATATTCCCATTCCTGTATACTTATCACACTTCCCCAATTATTGTTATTCCCCATAGTATATGCTTTCTTACATACTACTATTTATTACTCTTATCACTCCTTTTTTATATACAATAGCTCGCCCATAGGTATTTCTTATCTTTATATATTATCACCGTAACGACTGGTTTTGTTTTATTACATATGTAAAAATATACTTGATTTATACAATTGTTTTCAAAATAATCAAAAATGACTATCTATTGCCCAGAATGGTTTTTCAGCTGCCATTTTCATTTTGGTCATCATGTTTCTGAGTAATTTAAATTTCTTTTTTTTACTTTTATGCCCATGCGGCGATTGAGTTACTGTACTCGCACAGTCATCACTTCGCTGTCTGTCTTGACCCAATTCACTACTACTAATGCTGATACTAGAGCTATAACTACCAGCGTCATCATTGCTGCTGCTGCTGTTTCTACTCACGTTATTATTACTTCTGTTACTGTAAGGTGTAGCCACCCTTATCACGGACGATTCTTCCATAATGGGATCTGCTTGTAGACTTTGTTGTTCTCGGTAAAATCTGTAAATATTATTCTTCCTATCACAATCCGTGGAAGACGTTGTGAAAGAGTTGTAATATTCAGACTGTGAATCATCGTCGTCTTCCTCGTCATATCCATCGTCTTCACCTAATTGAAGTTCCGGGAGCTCCTTCTCTTTCCCTTTGGCAATTACAGGCGGGCTGGAATAGCAATCTTTTGGTGGTGGAGTTGGTGGGAGATTCGATACTGTTTCATGAAGAGTAGCATTCTTTTTTGGGCAATGCGTTTCATTGTTGTCATGACAAACTTTATTTCCAAACAGTAAGTGATTTCCATTCTCTGTTGACTCGTAGTAATGACTTGTTACATAAGATACGTCTTGTATCATCTGCAAGTAGGTTTGATGCATCCAATCTTTAGGGCTGGGTGGTTTTCTCAATTTTTTACTGCTAAGTTTTGAGCTAATTGTTCCTGGGGGAAAATTCATAGTAGAAGCAGCAGTGCTATGATGATACGCCATGATTATACAAAACAGGTGTGAATTAATTTGAAAAGAGTGAAAAAGGGTGTTTGTTATTGTTTGATTTTATTAGAACATACAGTAGTTATTAAAAGGCATTTGTTTTTGTGTCACCTCTAAAATAGGAGGGAAAAAAGTTAAATTTCTATAACCTCACTTTGACAAGCGCTGCATCGAGGGATCTCCAAAAATTCTGCAAATGCAGGTTTTTCCAGTGGCGGTAACTTGCCTACAGCAGGGACGTGCTTTTTAACAATAACTGCACCGCCCTCTTCCTCTTCTTCTTCATCATCGCTGTTTGTCCATTGGAATCCATTCTCACTCACTGGACTGTAACCGTTCATCATAAGTTTGACCTGAGCAGCATCCAAAGCTGAACGTCCAGCAGTAAGGTCTTCCTCATGATGCTCCCTCATGGATTCATATTGCTTCCACATCTTTTCCAAGTGAGTTTCGTATTCATCTTTTAATCTTTGTACAGTGAGTTCAAGTTCTACTCTTTCTCTTTCAAGGGTGGATTTGTCTTTTTCTAGTTTAGCTTCAGAATCAAATTGTCTCTCTCGTTGTGTGGAAATTTCAGCTCTTAAAGTATTGAACGCCTCAAATTGACGTTGTAATCGACTCTTTAAATCTGCAGTCTCGGGTGTGTCCTTCACTTGTTCTTCCAACTTCCTCACTTTTTCACGTAGTTCTTTGATCTTTGCCTCACTTTCATTAGGGTCCAACGATTTATCGGCAGCATCTTCAGCAGCTTCTTCCTTGGCTTTCTTGACTGCAGCTTCTAACTCGCCCACACGTTGTTCTCTGACGTCTAGCTCTTCTTTCAATTTTTGAGATACTGTTTCCACAGCACGTAATTTATCTACTTCTTGTTGTAGTAGTTCTAACTTTTTATCGCGGGTTTGAAGTTGTCTTTTGACCTCATTCAATTCGATTTCAGTCTTTCGTTCACTGGCTGATTTTGCCTTTGAGGCTGGTGTAGCATCTTCTTCCAAAGCGGCCATCTTTTTACGATATTCTTCGACTTCAGCCTCTTTCTCCTTCAAAGCCGCCTCAACATCCTTGAGCTGATTGTTATTTTGGTTCTTTGATAATTTTAATTGGCCACGAAGTTTTTTGGTCTCTTTATCTTTAGCAGATAATTCGCTTTCCAATTGTTCTAATTTGGCTTGCAAGTCATTATCGCTCTTGGCAACATTCTTGTATTCAGCAACTTCAGATTCATTCTTTTTGTTCAGGCGCTCTATCTCCTCTGATTTGCTTTCCAGTAATTGCTCCAATTCTTTGACACGAAGAGTAAGTTCCTTTTCCTTTTCTGCTGATTCGAGAGACAGACTTTCAACTTGGTTTTTGTGTTCATTCAAAGTACTTTGTAAATCAGAAACTTCGCGAGAATGACTTTCAAATAGCTCAGAGTGATCCTTCTTTGTGGTTTCAAGTAGCATCACTTGGCGTTGATGTTCACGTGTGCGTTGAAGTAATTCATGCTCGGTATCAGCCAACTTGCTCTTGATAAGCTCAAATTCACTCAGCTTTTCAGCCAGTTCTTTCTTATCTGTCTCCAACTTTTCACGCAAATTTATTTCCTTTTGCACTTGAGTTTGATATTCTTGAGCTTTGTTCTGTTGTTCCTTCAATTGTTCCTGTAATTCTGAACATTGGCTTCGTAAAGTATCACCCTGCTTGATTTCTTCTTCAAGTTTTTGAGACTGAAGACGAGCCTTTTCAGATTCGATTTGGTGTTCCTTTAATCTTTCGTTGAGAGCTTCCACTTGTTGACGAAGTTCATCACTTTCCTCTTGTTCGTGTTTGAGTCGCTCTTCCAATTGAGTTTTAAGGCTGTTCATCTCTTCAGCATGACGTTCTTGTTGGTCCTTGAATTGATCTAAATGACCAGCACTTGTGGCAATTTGTTCGTCGCGTTCTACCAAATGGCCCTTCACTGTTTCCAATTCTGCTGTAAGAGAGTTGATTTGGATGGACAAATCCTCCTTGTTGGCTTCAACTTGCTCCAACTTGGAAGTCAAGTCCTTGCACTTGGATTCTTCCTCAATAAGCTGTGATTTCGTCTTCTTTAACTCTTCAGTTTCCTTTTCCAAGAGGGGCACCATATCCTTTAATTTATCCAAACCCTCCTTTTGAGTAGTAATTTCAGTCTTGGCCTTCAACAGGTCTTGCTCCTTGGCATTGAGATCAAATTTTAATTGCTCCAATTTCTTTTTAGCTTCTCGTAACTCAGTAGCATGACTATCGATAGTTGCGGTAGTAGATTTCTCTTGATCCGCCAGCTCGTGATGAAGTCCCGTCAAGTCAGATTCCAACTCATCGGCTCTCTCCCTCTCCGCAGTCAATTCACGCTCCATGTCTTCCAAAGCAGTGGTTTTTGCCTTAACTTGGGCCAAGTGCTTTTCTTTCAGCAACTCCAAATCAGAAATCTTTGCTTGGAATTTTTTAGCATTCTCTCGTTCTTGACCGAGTTTCTCTTCCATGCTAGCGATCGACTTTTCCAACTTTTCCACATTCTCGGCGTGCGTCTTGGCATCCTTCTCTTTCATCATATCCAGGTTTTCGAGTTTTCCTTGTAACTCATCCGCTTTGGTACGCTCGGATTGGAGCTCTGTCTTGATAGTTGTTAATTCTTCTTGCAAAGTGAAGGTAGCTGATTCATGTTCGCTCAACTGTTTCTCTTTCAAATTCTCGAGTTCCTCGATTTTCGATTGGAGTTCATCTGCCTTTGATCGTTCAAGTTGAAGTTGATCTTTGATGCCACTCATAGTTTCCTCCAACTTTGCATTAGAAGCCTTAAACTCTTCAGCATCTTGCTTCTTGAGATCTTCCAACTCACTTATCTTGCTGTTCAAATCGCCTATTTGAGTACGCTCGGATTCCAATTGCTCGCTGAGACGTGTTAACTCTTCTTGGTGTGACTTGAGTAACTTTTCACTCTCTTCATTCTTCAATTGAATTTGACTATGAAGATCGGAAGATTTGGTGCGCTCTGTTTCGAGTTCTGTCAAGTGGGTTTGCTCCATATGATCGATTTGAGATTGAAGGTGAGTTACATTGTCTTCCAGTCCGCCCTTTGTCTTTTCCAAAGTTTCAATCATGCTGCTCAACTCGGTAGACTTTGAGTTCTTTGCTTCCAAGTCGGCCTCTAAGGATTCAAGCACCTTCTTTAAGGCGTCTAATTCAGCCACCTTTTCTAGCAATTGAAGAGCTTCGGTTTTACTAGCATCCAACTCGGCACGAAGTTCTGACAGTGTACTTGTATGCGTTGTGTTTAGCTTTTCTGCTGCCTCCAACTGATCTTTAATTTCTGAAGACTTGGTCTGTTCTTCAGAGAGTAAAGTTTCAAGACGAGCATAAGCAGCGAGTTGCTCTTCGTGGGTCTTTTTCAAAGCCTCTATTTGGTCTGATAATTCGCTTGACTTTTGACGCTCCTCTTCTAATGTAAGCTGACTCTCTTCTTTTTCTGCCAGTAAAGAAGTTGTTTGCTCTTCGAGCTGGGTAATTTTTTCTTGCAATTCAGTTGCTTTTGCTTGTTCCGCCTCGACTGTCTTTTTCAATTTTGTCAATGCTGCTTTGGACTTGATATACACCTTCTCGTGCTCTTTGGCTTGATTTTCCTTGGCCAAGGTCACCTCTGATAGCTGAGTCTCGAGGTCGGTGACTTTAGAGCGTTCTGAATTTAATTCGATTTCGGTGGTAGATAATTTCTCGCTTAACGTGTCGTAATCGCCTTTCAATTGAGTGAGTTTAGCTTCCTCTTCTTGCAATCTTTGATCAGCAGAGGCCAAAGTAACTTTCAAGCCTTCAATCTCGGTGGCATGTGTAGACTTCAAGTGAGAGCACTGTTCCTTCAACTCATCCAATTCGATATTCTTGCTTCCTAGCTGAGTCTTTATGGAAGAGACTTCTTGCTCTAATTGATCGTTGTGAGACTGAAGTTGAGAAATTTCTGTCGACTTATGTTGCAACTTCTCATCGGCACTTGCACGTTCGGACTCGAGCAACTCTTTTGAAGAACGTAATTCTTCCTCGAGTTTGGCCGTAGTAGCCTTAAACTCTGCTGCCTCCTTGTCTTTCAATTTATCCAACAGTTGAATCTTAGATTGTAATTCGTTGGCCTCGTTACGCTCCTTGTCCAGCTGCTGTTTCAATTGAGTCAAATCCTGATCCTTGGCAGAAACATCAGACTTGTGTTGTTCGATCAAGAGCTGCAACTCGTCGGCTTTAGTGCGATGTTCTTGCAAATCGCCTTTTGCTGTTGATAGTTGCTCCTGAAGTTCAGAGACAAATCGGGTGTGCTCCTCTGTCTTTTTCTCCAACTCGATCGATTTAGCCTCCAGCTCCTCCTTTGTCACAGTGTGCGTTTCATGCAATTCGTTTTTGAGTCGATCCAAGTCTTCCAACTTGGCTTGCAATTCATCTGCCTTGGCACGTTCGGCTTGCAATTGTTCCTTGATGGCACTCATCTTTTTCTCTGTATCGGAAATACTGCTTGCATGCAACTCGGCTTCCTTTTGTTTGACTGAATCGAGTTCTTCCAGTTTACTCTGTAATTCGCTGGCCTTACGTTGCTCTTGTTCCAGATCAGCTTTGTATTGAGTCAATTCTTCGTTGATGCTATGACTGGACGATTGGTGCTCGTCCAATTGCTTTTTGAGCACGTCCAACTCTTTAATTCTTTCGGTCAAGTCACTTGCTTTAGAACGCTCAGATTCAAGTTCGGCTTTCAAAGATGACATTTCTGACTCCAATTTTGCTGCAGATGATTCAAAAGTCTCGGTGTCTTTTTTCTTTGCCTTATCCAGGTCCTGTAACTCGGTTTGAAGTTGATTGGCTTTATCACGCTCAGATTGTAATTGTTCTTTGAGTGTGGATAATTCTGTTGTGAGTTGGGTAGAGGATTGATCCAGTTGAGATTTCATTTCGTTCACTGCATCTTTATGTTGACTCTTTAAAGACTCCAGTTCCTCCAGCTTTGCTTTTAACTCCAAGTCAAATTCATCCTTTTGAGACGCCAAGGCTTTCTTGTTGGACTCTTCGAGTTCATTGATCTTTTTCTCGATGGATGTCTCCAGATCTTTGATTTTAGCCTGGAATTCACTGGCCTTTGTCTTTTCCTCTTCCAATAAAGCTGCTGTCTCTTTTTTGCTAAGCGAGGACTGTTGGTGCAAGTTCAAAGCTTCCTCTTTTTCTTTGACCAACTGCTCGATTTGAGATTGGAGTTTCTCTGCCTTTTGGCGCTCGTCCTCCAACAAGGCTGAGGTGGATGTCAATTTCTTTTCGATATCGGAAGAGGCGGTTTGATGCTGATCCACTGCCGCTTGTTTCTCCTTTTGTAGTTGTTCAATTTGGGATTGCAGAGAGGTAATTTTAGCGCGTTCTTCCTCGAGTGATGAAGATAGGTTGGACTCTGCGTCGCTTGACTTTGACTTTTCCAAGTCAAGCTTGGATTGTAAATCATTGACCTTTTCGCGTTCTTGTTCAAGTGTGGATGACAATTCTCCTTCGCGTTGTTGAGCGTTGGTCTTTTCTGATTCCAACTGACTTTTCACTTGAGCAAGCTCATTTTCCAATGCAGAGTTGCTGCTCTCCCCTTTCTCCTTGATATCTTTCAACTGTGATTGATGCTCTTCCAGTTGTTGCTTTAAGGAAGATAACTCAGCCTCTAATTTCTGGATTGTGGCTGACTTGTCTTTGATATCCTGTTCATGAGAAGAATTCTGCAATAGAATTGGTTATCAGTATTCTAGAGTTCGTCCCCTGAGCATTGAGAGTCTTACCAAAGATGTTTTTTCTAATTCAAGCTTTTCAAGTTGTTCTCTCAGCGTGTTTAACTCATCGCTGACATGTTGAGGTGCTTCTTCGCGATCTACAGTTTCAATCACGGGTGTCTGTAGCTCCTTTTCCTCTTGCGGTGGTGGTGACGCTTCTCTGTGCACGTTGCTCTCCTCGGTAGCAGGTGCTGTAGTTGCTGGTTCTGAGATGACGGGTGAATCGGCTTCTACACTTGGAGAAGCTGCCTCTGACTTTTTGCCTTGAAACTTTTTCAACTACAACATATGGTCAGTATGGCGTGTTTGAAGGGAGGTTAGATATTTCTTACTCTTTTTTTGGCGGCTGCTAATTTCGCCTTTCTTGCTTCGTCTTCGGCGGTCGACATTGGTGGTGTTTGTGTGTGTGTGTGTGTGTATGTCAAAAAGGAACAAAAATAACTCACTGAATTTCAAAAACTTGTTGCTTATGAAGCGGCATTCCAATCTCGCTCAAAAGTTAAGCACGTACCCAATGCTCATTGGTACTACAAACATGCTCAACAGGTCTTGTGTTTCATGCAATCCTTTCATCCTCAAGTGTAATATGATTGTTCTATGAGAGTATCTTTGGTAGTTAAACTTGTGCGTAGTATAGATCAAGTTAGCAGTCAAGTAGGTACAAATACAACGCAGTAATCTCTTCTCCTCCCTCAGTCTGCAAGATCAAAATAACAGCTTACAATTAAGGCTACTGCAGGCGAAAGTTCAACTGATCATTTACATTGGCATGCAAACAAATAGGCTGGGGTTGCTGCTTACAACTGACAGTTTTCGCCCAAAATTGAATGGCCGGTTATGCTTTTTAAAGTGGGACGCTGATTTCTTGGAGTTGTGCAACACTCTTCTTTTTTTCTTCTTGTTAAGCAACATATTTACTATCAACATGGTGGGTTTTTATCACGATCCTTCCACATTGTGACCAATTATCCAACTCTATCTCTCTTTTAACACACAACAGAGCGCCACATCCACCTGTGAAATTAGCCCTGAATTAGTTCAAAAAATCAAAGACTTTCGTTTCGCCAAGTACGAGAGTGGCAATGCCGCGTTTGTGTGTAAGTGAGGTCACACTTTTCTATGATTGACTTTATTTTAACGCGCGTTCCCATAGTATCTATTGACCGTAAAACATTAGAGATTGTGGAGGACGAAGTACATGACAACATCTCACTTGAGGATTTAGTTGAAGGTAAAGTGAATGAGGAAGTCGTTTGAGGATAACCTGCTAAAACTCACATAGAGTTACCCGAGAATACACCTCGTTTTGTCATTTTGAGTTACGAGGTATAAAATGAAAAAATGGATGTGTTGGTATAAGGATAAGGATTACTAATATAAAATGGGTGTGTTTATATAGTTGAAGCACGATGATGGCAGAGTGAATTTCCCTTTGCTTTTCATTTATTGGTCTCCTTCCACTGCCAAGGCCGAAGTGAACATGCTCGTAAGTGTGAAGGAGTGATGTCATTGGAATATCATGGACTCAATTTTTTATTTTATAGTATGCTTCAGCCAAGACATATCTCCAAGATAAGATCAGTGTCAATAGAGTAAAGTGTTTTAGACTTGGAAAGCAACTTTATGTCTTTTATCCTAATTTTTTTATTTTTTATAGGGTTTCGATATCCGTGAAGCTGATACATTGACCGATGAATATCTTCGCAAGTTGCTCTAATTATTTTGTTGTTTTCCTTTCCCAAATCTATAATAAATAAGCAATGAGTAAGTGCCCAAAAGGTAAAAAAAAAAATTATAAATTACCTGAATATAACTCTCGGACATGAAAATCATTTGAGGCATGATTTCTTCGACAATCAAGTCTTGGATTTGATACCATTGTTCAGTACCACGATGACGCACATGTACCTTGTATGTGCCTTTACCAGCTTCAGGCTTACCATCATGACAGATATTAGCCAGCAAGTCATAATGATGGCCTACCTTTTCAGCCTCAGGATCCGTAGTGACTATTCATATATACACATGAGTTATCGGTATAATTAGACATCACAATGATAAATTCACCTACATTTCGACATATCCACGTTTTTAATGGGAAAGTTCACAATAGTGGGATTCTTTTCATTTGTCCAACTATTCTTATGGAATCGCTTGATGTGGAAGATTAAAAACTGGGGAAGACGAGTGATACTATACTTTTTCATTTGATTATTCACTTCTTGTACTTTATGTCCATCAAACTTGGAAAGAATCGTCGTCAAAGGCACTTGAGGCACAATTTCTTTATCTTTTTCATCTTGATACAATGGTGCTTGTGGTAAATCCAACGCCAAGAACAAAAAGGGTGACGTGGTGGTCTTTACATCCTTGCTGTCATCAAACATCAAAAGAGCTTCTTTCTCGGTCGTGGGTTCATGTGAGGCACCAAAATCTTGGGATGTCACTTGGACCTCGCCTTGAAGTTGTCTATAGATGATGCTGCTATTCTTTTTCTTGGTGCCGCCCAAGTCTTTATGCAGTGTGTTGAGGAACCACGATAAAAAATCAATGGCATTGCTTTGCTCGGTCAGTTTGAACCGTTTTCCACTGGCGTTGGATATTTCTTGCAAGAGTTCGTGGGGACTTACTTGACCCTTGAAGGCCTTTGGGTTCCACATCTTTCGAATAAGAGCACTTAGACGACAAACAAGTTGTGAAGAGCCCTTCTTTTCAAAATCAGTCAAAATAAAGTAGTCGCGAATAGGTGGAATATGTGCCATGGCTTGGATAATGACATTGACGTAATCATTTGCTTTCACATTGTTTAACCCCACAAAACCAGGCAAGTATTTCTTGTTGTTCAAATCATAAGATGTCTTGAAGGTTTTATCCAATTCTAGTACTTGTGTTTTTGTTAATGTAGGATTCAACACATACTATATGAAAAAAGAAAAGTAAGGTGAGTGTCTCGTTGGTCTTTCATGCGTGACATGGTCCTAATTTACCTTAATGTCATTAAGAGAGGGATGATCTACTTCGTAGCCGTCAGGAAGCACATATACTTTTAAAGTGGACAAGTTGATAAAGACGTGGTGGTCTTTATCCATACTATGAAAGTAGGCATGAGACGATTTGCCTCTACCTTGATAGTATTTGCCACATGTTAAACAAGCATACACGTTGATTTGAGAAAGTGAGACTGAGCACACTTTCTCGAAATCAAAGTCAAGCATGTGTCTATTGATGGTGTCTAAATAGAGATCGGTGGCTTCTTTGCCGTCGTTTTTATATTGACTTTCTTGGGAGTCAATGTCTTCTTCATCGTCATGTGTAGGTGAACGAGTACGCACTCTTTTAGCCTCAGGTTCGTCCTCAATAGTTGTGCGTCTATCCATTCTAAGCGCGTATATAAAGTGAAAGAAGCAGCAGCAGCACAGCAGAGGGCGAGGCGGGATGTAAAAATACGAGGATTTTTCAAGTTTTTTTTTTTTTTTTACTCTCTTCTTCCTCTCTCTCTCTCTCTCCTTTCACGGTTAATATCATACAATACCTATGTCTACTGCAACGACAGTAGATACAAGACCATCTAAAACAGCGAAAAAGACATCATCCACAACTCAAGAAGCAGCAGCAGCAGCAGCAGCAGGACCCGTACAAGCGTATGCAAAACTAGAAGGAGACGACTTTTGCTATTACATACGGACACTTCAGGTGACGTTGGGAAGAAAAGTCAAGAAACCAGATAATGTCGACATTCCTTTGGGAAATACAAAATCAGTGTCTCGTCAACACGCTCGATTATTTTATAATTTCACAACACAGCGTTTTGAAATGATGGTCTTTGGAAAGAATGGCGCATTTGTCAATGAGCGGTTCATAGAGAAAGGTGTGACGGTCCCTCTTGAAAATAAGTAAGTCTTTAGTTATCAAAGAACAAAAAAGCGCAGCACATTAAACCATGTTCTTTTCTCCTCCTTAATAAGAACCAAGATACAAATTGGCGAAGTCTCGTTTGTATTCTTGTTACCGCGTATGGATTTAGAGAACGGACAGCCCAACAATAAACCACCACAACACCACCACAACATTGGCTATATCTCAGCACCACAGCAACTGGAAAAGAAAGTGAGAAAACGTGAGCGATCCCCGGTCGCTCAAGAAAGGGAAGAACTTCAACAACAAGAAGAAATCAAACACATTAAAGTCGAAGTCAATACAGAGGACTGGGTCGAATCGTCACCTGAAGATCCTTCGCTTTGCGAATCAAAAGACGTGAAACCCCCATTCTCTTATGCTTCGCTCATCGCCCAAGCGATCAACTCTTCAAGAAACAAAAGAATGACGTTAAATGGCATCTATACCTTTATCACTACCAATTTTCCTTATTACCAAATGGCCTCCAACGGCTGGCAAGTAAGTCATCCTTCTTTTAAGGAAATAATATATCTATGAACATATTACTGATGATACTTGTGGTATAGAACTCAATTCGACACAATTTGTCATTGAATAAAGCATTTATCAAGGTGCCACGAAAGGACTCGGAGCCCGGAAAGGGAGCCTTTTGGACAATTGATCCTACCGCACAAGATCAATTCATCAAGGGCATGCAAAAAAAGTACAAATCATCGTCCTCCTCCGCGAAACGAGGAGAATCAGAGAGCGGGTTCGACAGTGAAGAAGAACATCAGCTTGTGGCTGTGGAGTCAGATCCCGAAGAAAAATTGGTCGTATCGTCTTCTTCGTCGTCGGACGTGAAGCTAGAACCCAAAAGTCCAAAACCTGAGTTGCCCAGTGCGACGCTCAAGATACCCACTGCCCCTCCCGCTCCCGCCGCTGCTGCTACCACTGTCACTATCCCCGTTGCTGCTACAGTCGCAGAGCAAAGTGCGCCTACGACTACCACCACCACCACCACCGCTACGACTGCTCCTGCTCCTGCTCCTTCTTCAGAGGACCTGCAATTACAACTCCAAAACACAATCAAGCAACACCTTTTGGATCCTATCAAATGTCCTTTACCCGCCTCAATTGCTCAATTATTACCTCAGGCGATAGCCCAACTGCCTCCTCAATTAGCAGGTCAGTTATCAGCCACCTTACAATCCGCACTGAAAAATAGTTTGACCAAGAAAGAAGATGAAGCCAAAACAACAAATACTACTACTACTACTACTACTTCTTATAATACGTCTCTAGTACTTGTGTTTTTGTTAATGTAGGATTCAACACATACTATATGAAAAAAGAAAAGTAAGGTGAGTGTCTCGTTGGTCTTTCATGCGTGACATGGTCCTAATTTACCTTAATGTCATTAAGAGAGGGATGATCTACTTCGTAGCCGTCAGGAAGCACATATACTTTTAAAGTGGACAAGTTGATAAAGACGTGGTGGTCTTTATCCATACTATGAAAGTAGGCATGAGACGATTTGCCTCTACCTTGATAGTATTTGCCACATGTTAAACAAGCATACACGTTGATTTGAGAAAGTGAGACTGAGCACACTTTCTCGAAATCAAAGTCAAGCATGTGTCTATTGATGGTGTCTAAATAGAGATCGGTGGCTTCTTTGCCGTCGTTTTTATATTGACTTTCTTGGGAGTCAATGTCTTCTTCATCGTCATGTGTAGGTGAACGAGTACGCACTCTTTTAGCCTCAGGTTCGTCCTCAATAGTTGTGCGTCTATCCATTCTAAGCGCGTATATAAAGTGAAAGAAGCAGCAGCAGCACAGCAGAGGGCGAGGCGGGATGTAAAAATACGAGGATTTTTCAAGTTTTTTTTTTTTTTTTCTTCTCTTCTTCCTCTCTCTCTCTCTCTCCTTTCACGGTTAATATCATACAATACCTATGCAGGCAGAAAATCATGGTAAAGAAGAAGGCGATGGCAGCAATAGCGGCAAAGATAGCAAACGAGTAACCGGCAATACGAGCAAAGATGACCGGGAAACACTGACCAATCAAGAAATTCATGGCCCAGTTAACGCAAGTAGCGGTGGCTCCTACAGCGGATGAAGCGATGGTGGGAGTGATTTCCGAGGTCATGAGCCAGGGGATGGGACCGATACCAATAGCGAACGAAGCCACGTACAAGAACACACTGACCACGAGCAAAGCAGGGATTTGGTACACGTAACCAATGACAAGCAGTACGGAAAAGAGACAAGCACCGGCATTAGCAATCAACAGGAGGGGACGACGACCCATACGATCAATCAAAGCGACAGAGACGGCGGTCATGACAAAGTTGACCACGGTGGTAATGATTGCCATGTATTTAGAGAACTCACCGTCGAAAGCCAAGTTGAAAATGGTGGTCGAGTAGTACATGACGGCATTGATACCGACAAGTTGTTGGAAGGCGTGGAGTAAAATGACGGTGATGGCAATACGGCGAATCACAGGATCTTTAAAGACTTGAATGATGTTCATGGCTTCGTGGCTACCGGCGTGCATAGGAGGAGCAATGAAATCGTCTTCTCTGTTCTCAAAACCATCCGTGGTGGTTGAAGTAGTGGGTTGGACGGGAGCCGATGTGGTCAAGGTGTCTGTTTCGCGAGCTGTGTCTTCTGTAGGCACTTGTTCAGCAGCAACAGCAGCCGATTTCTTGATGACGGGACTACTTGGTACAGGTCCTCCTCCTTCCTTTTCGTTCTTTTCCTTCTCGTGATACTCTACCATGGATTGAGCAGCAGCGGTACCAAAGTGACCTTCGACCATACCGTAAAACTCGCTATCAATATTCGCATCACTTCTCAGCTTTTGTAGCGACTCACGGGCATCTTCAATACGGTTGATGGAGACCAAGTAACGTGGGGTCTCGACACAGGTGTTCATGAGGAAGAACTGGATGATGGCAGGGATAGCGACAATGGCAAAATTGACACGCCAAAGAGGCACAGTAGCGAGCGGTAAACCAATGACGGAAGAGAGCAAGATACCAATGACAATGAAAAACTGGTTACATGTACCCATAGCACCACGCGACTTGATGGTAGAGACTTCACCAATGTAGGTGGGGATGGAAAGCGAGCCCATACCACATCCTAATCCACACAGGATACGGCCAATGATAAACATGGCCGTGTGCACAGAGCAACCAATAAGAATACCACCGATAATGTAACCCAAGTTATTGAGAATAATTGCACGCTTTCTGCCGACTTTGGTTTGCAATGGGCCTGCGGAAAGACCACCAATTAAACCGCCTACACAAAATGATGCGACGGCAAATCCCCATAGTGCGTTGTCCATGGGCAGACAGTCGGGGAATGCTTTATTGTAGATGTGGGCGTTGCCGTTAGGACAGTTGTGGGTGATCTCACCGGGTACGTTGGGTGACCCAATCACCCAACCGTTACTGAATGAACCTAAACATGCCACAAATACACAGTACACCATGTATTTGGGGAACTTGATCTCATGCGAATCCATTCTATCAGTTCAGCAATATAATGAAGAAAAAAGAAAAATAGAAAGGAAAAGAAACAAGAATGTTGGATTTGTTTGTTGGCAGTTCTATTTTTTTTTTTTTTTTTAGCTTTTTTTTGATTTGAAACCCTAGAGACTTCATTCCGGTGGGTGTGTTCAAGATATTTAAACCAGGAAAATTAAAATTTTAATAAATGGCTTGAAAAAAAAAAAAACGAAAGAGAAAATAAAAAAAATATGTAAAATATAGCCGGGAATTGGGGTTTGCGAAAGAATAAAATGCAATAATACAAAGTGAGAGGGGGTGGTGAGGAAATGAAGATGATGTTTTTTTGCATGCGTATAAGTAGTTGAGTAGAATAAAAAAAGTAAATTATTATAGAATTAAGATTCGAATAAGCTGTGATGAATCGTATTATTGGATGTGGTGACGCTCTCTCTTCTATTGTTGAAAAGCGTAGGATACGCTTGTTGCTGCTGCTGTTGTCCAGTCGTGTTGTTGCTGTTGTTGTTGTTGTTTTGACGTACACCCTATATATGGACATGTTAATCTATCTATCACATAACTCATCTATCTCCTCCTTGATACTTACCAATGGGTTTTTGCTAAAGGATAATCGAATGCCACCTTTAACCGAATTGGACAATGGATTACCATGAAGATCTTGCAAGGCCTGTGCTGCATAAATAGCGTCCTCAAACTCGACAAAGCACATGGGGCCATTGGACTTATTTCTGAAGGAAAGTCGCTTGTATCCAGGACACTTGCAGAACATGCTTTTGAGTTCCTCTTCGTTGGTGTTGGGAGGTAAATTACCAACGTACAAAGTATTGCAAGGAGGATTTTGGTCTGCAGGATTAGAACTTCCTACAAGCATACCACCTAAACTACGATAACTTGTGGTGGGAGATAAAATGCCAGGAGAAGAAGATGCAGTGGGAGTTGTTGAAGTAGTCGAAGGTTGTTGATGATGAAAGAATTCCTCCATAACTCTACTCAAACCTGTTGATGAAGTAGGAGAAATATGATTGGATGCAATTTTGTTGTTTGTGTTATTGTTATTAGAAATGGAGTTGTTACTATTGATATTTTGTTGAAATAAGAAGGAATTCATGGTTTGAAATGTACGATCCGTTGTAGGCGTGGATTTAGAAAGGTAATCAAGTCCATCATGAAAACTACTGCTATTACTCGTTATATTCATTGGATTAAAACGCCCTGTGCTGTTACTGGTAGTGATAGGGAATCGACTGGAAATTGAAGGCTGGACGAATAAATCCATCGATCTTGCGTCGACTGACTGGGAGCGAGAAATAAATGCCGAATCGGGTGCTGGAGGAGATCCAACTAACATGAGGTCGGAATAAAAATCGGAGTAGTTGTTGTTGATGCTTCCATTGGGTGACATGAATTCATTAGGAAGTGAGTGTGGGACCGAATAAAACGCTTCATAAGCAGAAGAGTTGTTGTTGCTGGTGCTATTGCTGTTGTTAATAGGCGTAGGCAAACGACCATTATTCAACTGTTGCTGCTGCTGTTGTTGTTGTAACACTTGTTGCTGTGCTTGTTGTTGCTGAGCTTGTTGTTGCTGTTGTTGCAGTTGTTGCTCATTAAGGGCACCACCTCTTTTCGTATGAAGATTCTTCTTGGCCATTTCAGCTTTCAACAAATTACCCTTCTCAGAGTCTACTTTACGTCCGTTCAACACATCCCGAGCGTCAAAGGCTTCTTTACGAGTACGAAACTTGGCAAAACCGATCTATAAAACACATAGAAATAAGTAACATTTCCTCTCGTAGAAAGAGAAGCACCCGGTCCAAACACACTTTGAACTTACAATTTGCTTTCTGCCGTTATTGCCATTCATCATATAGTCGTCTTCATCTTTATTCCCATTAGGTACTTTTAAAGTGGCAGCTTCAAAACCGGGTGAAAACATAAACATGTTTTGGAATTCACGTTCTTGCATGTCCTCAGGAAAGCCCACTACGAAAATAGTGGAGATTTCTTCTTTTGTAGGAGAAACAAGTCCATCTTGTTGCTGTTGTAACTGCTGTTGTTGTTGCTGTTGTTGTTGTTGTTGTTGAAAAAAGAAAGAAGTGTTGAGTGGTGAAGGTGCTAACGAAGTAGGCGTCGAAGGTAATTGACTCATGTGTCTATTTTTTTTTTCTTTCTTTCCTTTTTACTTTTTTTCAAAAACGTGGGGAAATTCTTATATCAAAAAAATAAAAGGGAAATCAAAAAAGTAAGAAAATTAAAATAGACTTTTGTTTCTCTTCTGTATATTTAAAGTCAAAAGTTTAAAAGAGAAGGAGAGAGAGAGAGAGAGAGAACGAAAGATTCTATTTATTGCAAGTTTCCACTGAAAAAGAAAGAGAAAAAAGAAAGATTCACACAACCAAAAAAAAAAAGAAGAAAAGGACTGAATAAGAGAGACACGATCGCCCTTTAAATCAACACGAGGCGGTGAAATATCTTCCAGTCATAGGAAGTGATTGATTGAATATACGTTTCACAATAAATTCTGAAATCATAGTTTGTTCAATTTGTTCAACAAAGATATAATTTATAACGAGCACAAAATTGGGGGAGAAGTAACCATGCCATTGTTAATTGTACTCCTGAAGAAACGTGTCAATGGTCTAAGGTCGCTGTCTGCAAGTGCTACGTTTAGTATAATACTTATCAAGTATCTACAATGGCCACAGACAGCCAGCATTACTTCTGAGAAAGAAAACTCAATTTTGACGTTGGCCTTTCTTCCCAAACTTAATATCACTCATCTAATGAAAATAATTGCGCCATAATCACTCTACTTGAAGTCCACCCATTTTAGTAGCATAAGGTGATCTTAGATAGCGGGTAACAATTGCCCGTCTTGGCATCGTCTATGCGAGCTTCACACTTGAATAAACTCCTCTACATTTATACCATGCTGGCAAACAACGAATGCTACCACAAATCATACATCAATATCAACACATATTCTCTACGCCTCCACCTGTCACTGTATATAGACCTTTGTTTAATATAGTATGCACACGAGTTGCTTCAAGCGTTATACGTCTTCAAGCTAATAAAAAGATGACATTTCCACTAATTTAATGGCCTCTGTAGTCTCCAAATGCTAATTTAGGTATGTGACCCTTATTCCTCGTATCACTGTACACCGCCCAGGCGTGAGTGTGTGTGTGTGTATAATCCCGGCCGGATTTGTAAGCCATCTTCAAAGTAATATTCTTGTGATACCCAGAATCCACTGTTACGGTAACCTAAATGGGTGACACAAAGCGGACGAAACCTGGTTTTCATGGCTACACACAATTCTCCATTGTTCAGGTGATGATGATGGGTTCCTGCCAGTTGCTGCTGCTAGTGCCAGAAGGATAATTCGATTCGAGAAGCTTAATTTGTTTATCAGTTCGAAAAATGACACACAGACATAAAAAGAATGTAAAATTTAATATAAAATAAGGGTCAAGTATGTAAAAAAAAAATTATCTGCTTATGTACATTAGTTCAACACATCCCGAGCGTCAAAGGCTTCTTTACGAGTACGAAACTTGGCAAAACCGATCTATAAAACACATAGAAATAAGTAACATTTCCTCTCGTAGAAAGAGAAGCACCCGGTCCAAACACACTTTGAACTTACAATTTGCTTGACACAAAGCGGACGAAACCTGGTTTTCATGGCTACACACAATTCTCCATTGTTCAGGTGATGATGATGGGTTCCTGCCAGTTGCTGCTGCTAGTGCCAGAAGGATAATTCGATTCGAGAAGCTTAATTTGTTTATCAGTTCGAAAAATGACACACAGACATAAAAAGAATGTAAAATTTAATATAAAATAAGGGTCAAGTATGTAAAAAAAAAACTTATCTGCTTATGTACATTAGGGGGGGGGGTCTTCAAATGAATGGTATAAATTAGAAAATGTTTATTTCTATATCTACTTTTTTTTTTCTCCACTCATAATTTTCGACACACATACAGACAGACGAATATATTTGTAGCAAAATGATGTACGCACCTCAAACAAGACCTGTAACGACGCTCACTACTGTAATATTCGTATTGATGTGTGCCTATTTCGTATTTATACTTACAAAGCTATTATGTATAGGATGCGTGTTTTGTCGAAGTTGATTTAACAGACGATCCCAGACGAAAGAACAACGAAGGTACAATAATGGCAACCTGTAATAAAACCTCATTTTTATTAATTTACATGCGAAAAATAGTTCTTCACTCACATATGGCAGCGGTTGGTATGGACCCATCCATGTCTATTTGGAAAGCAGCTGAGCAAGGCAATGTAGATGCACTCGCTTATTTCATTGAATACCACACCAATCAACAAGAACTTTTACTACAACAACACCAACAACAACAAATGGAAGATACATACCTCGCTCGCATTTTAAATTCTCGTGACCCCAGCACCGAATGTACTTTATTGCATCTGATTGTATCCAACAACCACGATCCTTTTAAGCCCCTCCAATTGTTACTCGAGCACGGTGCGGATGCAACTGCTCGTAACATCTACAACATACAAGCTATCCATGCTTTGTTCCTTCGGTGCACAGACCCTCTGGAATCGCTGCAGTTACTTGTGAAATACGATGCAGATCCGAACGCCCGTGACGGTGATGGTTGGACGCCAGTGCACTACGCCGCACGGTTTTGTCATACACCCGGTCCAGTTTTAAAATATTTGGTGAGTGTCGGTGCAGACGTAAATGCGATGGATGCAAGTAAAAAGACACCCTTGTTTGCACTGCTCGCCAACGGAGATCATAGCATGACGTTGGATTGGTTGATCAATACAGTCAAAGCCAATGTGAAGGTAAAGGGGGACTTTTTAAACAACCAGACGAGAAGAACAAAACAAGGCACCTTGATATTACAAGCTGCAAAGTACGGTAGACTGTCTTCGCTTCGCATTTTGATTAGCTCTGCAGCGGCAATGGAAAGTCTCGAAGCAATTCTAACGCAAAGTGAATTAGAGGAAGCGATTCATCTTGTTCGACAGCAATTATTGCAAGTGACACAGCGTGATACTACGGAAAGACTAGGTTTGATGATTATGATTCTCGAGAACTTGATACAGAAATTGTACGGAAAGTTCAAATCAGTGACGGAAGATGGTGTTGAGGGCGAGCAAATAGGAGAAGATACAATTAAACGACGACCCAGCTTACTTAAACGAATGGGAAATTCATTATGGAGATCTCCGTCGTCGTCGTCGTCGCAAAAGTAGTAGCAGAAATAAAAATTCATGCGCTGGTTTTTAAAGCGGATTTACAAAAATGAATGGTAGAAATGTTTTTTTGAGTCTGCTTTTTCTGTGTTTCTCTCTTTCTTTTTTCTTACTTTATAATGACAGCAAACAATAATATACCAGTAAGTCATACAACATCCAATCATTGCTGCGTCATTGACAACGACAATGATAAAAGAAGAAACAGCTGTTGTTCGCATTGTGATAAAAGCGATCATCCACTCAATCCTCAAGATTTGAACGCACTTTCCATCACCCCTCCACTCGACAACGTATATTTCGAAAACGATCAGGATCAACCTTTTTCATGCATTTATTTGCTCAACCTCTTTCTAGCGCCAGACTTGTTTCGATATCTCAAGGAAACTCCTGTCTCTGACGATGTCTACGACTTGCCTGTCCACATTCAAAAACTTGTTTCTGAAGCGAGAATGGAAGTATTGATGGAATCCAGTACACAAAGTCATATGCAAGCATTGAAAAGACTGGAAAAAGTGCGAACGTATGTGACATCAGTGACTCATGGAGACACATCGGCAGTGATCGCCATCCTGAATGAACTCATTCACGATGAAGATGAATTGTCATCGATTGTAGGGGACTAAAAAAAAATCGAAGAATATATATCATAACCTTGTGTGATAAAATAAAAATACCATTGTGAAAATTGATCGTTCGTTTTTTATCAAGGGTTGATAATTTATCCGGTAAAACTTGCATGATGAGCTTTGACAGCTTTGTGCGATGCATATCCACACACTTGATCAAACATGTTTTCTTTAAAGTTGACATTATAGTACATATCTTGGTTGTCTGAGTTGGTTTTATAAAAAAATGGTTTTTTACGTGCAAATGATATCACTGGAGGAAGTGCATCAAGTTTGATGAGGTTAAAGTACTTTTTTTATTCAATATTATTCTCATACATTGGATAGGGATGCAGCCATATAAATGCAACTCTAAGTGGTGTATTGGAAATGAGGATGTCTATCTCCGGCCAGTTCGTTTCCATTAAATTTGTATAGTTGATATTCTCTTTGATCCATGTTCATTTGTTTGCGTCGTAACGTCTCTCGAATCATACAAGATCGGGTGATCAATACAGCAATGCTCTGGAGAGCAATCAGTGTCATTGTCACTGCTTTACCTGTGGTGTAATTTGGTGCATCTTTCATTGTATATTATATTAAGTAATCTTTCTCGGTGCAGATGATCTTTGAGTTTCTCTTACCATTAAATAGCTGAGATCCAATAGCACCACCAATAGATCCTATTGAGATAATTACCCCTAGAGCTACAGTCCGTCTTGTATACCCGGTACTATGGAAAAAGTGTTACGTTCCGTTTAAAATCCTGTGTTTTTTTTTTACTTACAAGCTGTTTGCGATCCAGGTAACTTTAAGGGCGACATGTGCGTAAATTGTTGCAGTAATGATACAAGCAGTTATATAGCTGCCCAAGACGCAATTCTCTGGCAAAAAGATTAATATGATAAGCGCAGTGATACTGACACCATTCAGTCCAACCATATGAAGCGACCTTTCGTAAAAATGATCTATATGCATCCTCGCTTGTTAGTCCGCAAATCCCGATCTTTGTGCACTAATTAAAGCAGCACTACCTGAGCTAAATGTGATGGCTAACGTCACCACAATCGCCAAACAGTAGGGAGGCAGCATCAATATTTGGTCTTTGACAATAGACTGCGAATTTAAATGCGTGATGGTGATAGGTACGTATAAGGTCACCCCTTGAACAGCTGCAGCTCCCAGTAAATAAATCAAAATGAATGCGTATGTCTTTAAATCTGTCAACACGGTTCCCAGCTGATCCCAGGACCAGTCTTTTTCATTCAAACATCCAACATCTTAAAAAATGAAAGAACTTAATACCAGTTATATGCATGTAACCGCCAACATATACTAACCATCTTCTAGTTTTCGAGCAATGATTCTCTTCTCTTGTTGCACTAAAAAGCTCGCAGTATTGAAGTTGTCGGGCAGATACCACGAAGCGACCAAGGCGATGATGACACATGGACATCCTTGAATGATGAAGGTCCTGCAATAAAATTGCGTGTGTAAATATTCATGCTCTTAAATTTCTTGAAAATGTAGTTAAATTATACGTACCATTGCCATATATGCATTTGTTTACTGCTCGAAATGAAACTTATACCATAAGCAAAGAGACCTCCAATCGCCCCTGCTAGGCATCGAAAGCTCCATAAAATACCCATACGCTTACCAAACTCTTTCCGGGTATACCAAAATGACAAGTAATATATGGCACCAGGGAAAAAGCCGGCTTCAAAAATGCAGATAGCTAGCCTTGCACCGACAAGACCATTAAAGTCAGAACAAGCAGCCATGGACGTGGAGATGATACCCCAAGATCTTTTAGTTTATGTGATGTTAGCCCTTTTTTGACATGAATACCAAAGCAGCCTCTTTAGTTCATTACCCCATGATGATGCCTACCCAGAAGCGAGGTTTCCATCGTCTCATAATGATGTTGGACGGGATGTCAAAAATGATGACACAAAAGTACAATGCTGCTGTAGCCCATTGGGTTTCCAAGGCACTACTTATTTTCAAATCTGTTGTAAGACCACTGATGACCGAAAAATTGGTACTTGATCTTTTATAATAATTGCATTAAATAAGGTTTTTCAAAACGTAGAAGAAAGAGCTTATCATAATACCTATCTAACGAACTCAATAGAAAAAATAGACAAAAAATAGGCAGCAGCAGAAAATCTAATTTGCTGGACCATCCATGTTACTTTTTAATATATATTTTTGAGGTGTGATGATGATCTTACTTGGCTAGTGGTACAGTCCATACAAATGGTTTTTTCACTGTCACTTCCTTCTCAGTCGGCATATGTAGATGATCGTGTTTACAGTTTATTTTTTATGACAACAACAAGAATAAGAAGAATAAGATCTTCTCTATTGTTTGAAAAAAAAAAATTCATTTTTTATAAATTATTAAAGGAGGAAAATACAAAAGAGGAGCATGAATGACATTGTGTGTATAAGTAAATCCTGCATTTGAATCGTCTTTGCCCCCCTTTTTTTTCAATAATCTCATGTCGGATATGCGATCAAATTGGTGGTCATCCTCGCTATCATCCTCGGAAGCTGATGAGTCTGAAACTAATGCTAGAGCTGAAGCAGGTCTCGCAATAGTATGACGACGATGCCGCTTTTTTTAATATATATTTTTGAGGTGTGATGATGATCTTACTTGGCTAGTGGTACAGTCCATACAAATGGTTTACGTACACACTCTTCCTTCTCAGTCGGCATATGTAGATGATCGTGTTTACAGTTTATTTTTTATGACAACAACAAGAATAAGAAGAATAAGATCTTCTCTATTGTTTAGAAAAAAAAAATTCATTTTTTATAAATTATTAAAGGAGGAAAATACAAAAGAGGAGCATGAATGACATTGTGTGTATAAGTAAATCCTGCATTTGAATCGTCTTTGCCCCCCTTTTTTTTCAATAATCTCACTTAGTTTTTTTTTTTTTTTTGTTTTTTGTAATATTTGTCAACAAAAAAGTAGTTTATTTTTCGAATTGACCTTAAAGAGTAATTTTCTCGACCGCACCCAACAAAGAAATGACTTGCTTCGGTCCGTGTACGACTAAATATTTATTGAAGATAATATCATTAATTGAAAAGCTTGGGAATTGCACAAGGTATTGATTTTTTATTCTAAATTTAAACCTTGTCAGGGCCCTGCTACCATTACGATTCGAGTGTTATTCGACATTAAAAAAAAAGATAGCCATCAGTGCCTTTTTAAGAGTAACACATACATACATATAATACAAAGGATTTATTTATAAATAGAGATAAAAGATGACTACAGCAACAGCGGCAGCGGCATAAACAAATAAACAGAGCCAACTTAAAGCGAATTTCTTCTTACAAGAATACTTTTTCTTTCGGGTAAATTAAATGTAGAATAAACGCTGCTTTGCATATGAACCGTTGCGCTTTTTTGGTCCCGAAGAGACACTATTGTCTTTTGCTGTTCCTGGAAATACATTTGTTGTTGTCGGGAGCCTCTTCTTTTGTAAGACGATCTTCTGTTACCAAAGCTGCTACTGGGTCTTTTTCTGCTATTGCTATTACTAGTTGTGCTTTTTGATTGCTGTCGATCTAATAAAAACGTTCCTGGCAGCAGGGTTTTTGGTTGTGCGCTTGTTTGGTTCAATCTGGTGGAGCTTGCAAATGTCATGCTTTTCTTATCGGCAGCGCTTCTTGGACTAGTAATGATGATGGCTTTATCCATCACTAAATTGGTGATAGCAAAAATAAAAGCCCAAGCCATCATTCCGCCTAGACTAGATGTGTTGGATGAATGATCGTGACTGGCAGAGGACATGTTATCAAAGACCATCGAAATTAAAGCGTGAGGCACATGGAGAAGAGGTAATAAAAGTAGCGCAGAAAGTCTTGAATCAAAGGGTGTCTGCATCACCATGGACTTCAATCCGTGTCTCTTGTTTTTTATTGGTGGACTTGTGAAACTGGGACAGGACATCACACTTGATCTTTTCTTTGAGAGTACCACCATGTCTTCAGCAGGAGCTAAATCACGAGATAAAGAGTCAATAATGGCCATCGAAGAGTCTAAACGTTTAAAGGATTCCAACAGCTCTCTTCCACTGCTATTATTGTTTCTGCCACTGGCTGCCATCGTGGTGGTGACGGGTATTGCCGATCTTCTTCTTACATCAAAAGACGAAGAGGAGGGATAGGATACAGGACGTGTAGGAATAACTCGCTGTATCTTTTTAGGCTTGACTTCCACCGTCGTTGAAGCGGGTGCAGAAAGCTTTCTGATAAGTGGTATACTGACTTTTTTGTCATAGTTGACAGCTTCATTTGCTTCTTGGATCAGATTTGATAAAATGTCGGATATGCGATCAAATTGGTGGTCATCCTCGCTATCATCCTCGGAAGCTGATGAGTCTGAAACTAATGCTAGAGCTGAAGCAGGTCTCGCAATAGTATGACGACGATGCCGCTTTTTCATGTGGTCAGTTGGTATATAATCATCGTCGATTGGATTCTGTATAGCCATTGAAAAAAAAAACGGGTTATTTCACAGTTTCAAATTACAATGATATCTTTTTTTTTACCATCATTGTCTTTATAAACAAAAAATAAAAGTTCTATTCTAATTACAAATATTATAGCAAAGGGTGGGGGATTTATCAAAAAAAAAAATTAAAACGAGAAAGAGAGAGAGAGAGAGAGAGAGAGGATAGAAATAAAGAAACAGAAATATATTTGGGAATTTCCTCTTCTTTAACATTGCGAATGAATTCGAGGACCGCCAGGAGAATCCCACATGATGTGTATCTGAAATTCATTATTATTATAATGAAGAAAAGCCAATGCTAGACTTCTTTTTCTTCTTTCCATCACCAAATTTACTGTCCCATTTTCTAATCTCTACCAAAGAGTCCATTTCTTCACTAGAACTGGGAGGTACCATTTTCAAAGCTTCTTCAAAGTGTTCCATAGATAAACTTTGCGGTACCTTGGTTGTAACTTCTTGTTGAACCGCTTTCAAGGCTGCTGTCACACACACATTTTTCAGATCCGAACCCGAGTAATGTTCCGTCTTTTTTGCTAAATCTTGAATGGATATGTTATGGTTGTCGTCCTTTAATAGTATTTTGAGAATCTCTGCGCGATCTTTCTCATTTGGCAAGTCAACTACATCATATAGGATAATAAATAAATGGATTATGCACACAAATAAACAAGATAGATAAAAGAAAAAATAATACCTAATATACGTCGGGGCATACGTCTTAATACCGCATCATCCAAATCGAATGGTCTATTTGTGGCAGCCATTACAATCACGCCTTGGTTATTACTTGATAAGCCATCCCATTCCACCATAAACTGGTTTATAATTTCTCTGTGTGATTTGGAAGAATAGTCTGACCCACGCTTGTTCATTAAACTGTCAACTTCATCTATGAAAACCACACATGGTGAAAGTTTTCTAGCGAGTGAAAATATAGCCTGATTTTGAAATCGTCAATATCTTTGCCTTACTTTTTTATGCATGAGAATATTCAACAAACCTTGACATTTTTCTCTCCCTGACCAACGTACATATCATAACTAATATAGGAAGTAAAATGTTATTATATACATGTGAAAGTTGTTCTTATTAGCCTTGTGATACTGTACACATCGCTTGCTTGGATATCCAACATCCGACTTCCACTATCTTTTGCTACTGCTTTCGCCAGCATAGTCTAATATAAAATAATTATATAAATATTAGGTGATTAAGCTTTTTTTATGTGCAACATTTTACGTACCTTTCCTGTACCAGGTGGACCGAATAGCAATACTCCAGGAATAAAATTTTTCTTTAAAATGCCCTTTTTAAACAAATCTGGACGAATCAAAGGTAACGAAATTAAGGATTGTAGACTTTCTATGGTTAGAGGCGGTGCACGTACATCCTTGAAGGATCCCTGTACTTTATCTATCAAATTTTAAATTCGGTTTAGTGCCTTGTTCGACTCCCGGTGCAAATACAAACTTACATGGATCCACCACTCTGGACAAAAGTTTTCTTTCGTATTCATTGCATTTTTTCTTTAATAACTGAATATCAACCGAGCCATCTGATTTTAATGCAACAGGAGGAGCTACGCTTTTCAACTTTTTCCATGTACTTCCTTCTAAATCCGTCACTTGTTCAACGATTCCGTTAGCTACCTTGAAATCCTGCAACTCCAATTTTGTTTTGTTGTGTTCAAGTGCGTGACCTATAGCAGTTGTAACACGTCGATCAATCTCACTTGGTGACCAGAGTGATTTGGAAATATTGCTCAAAGATGATAATTCTTTCAAAAGGTCTGATTCACTTTGTTGATGTTCAATGTCTAGAGGGTTCTTTTGTCTGTACATGGCTAATAAATGCTTGGCATTAATTTCGCTTATTCTAGCTTCTTCGTCATGCTTCATTAATGTATTCCATTCTAGTAACTGTGCGTCGTCCTGCACAGAAGGGAGGATTGAAACACGTCTCATATTTGAGATGGTTGGAACATAGTAACTATCGTTCTTGTTATCGCTGCAATGAGACGCTATGATCATCAAAGGGTGACCTTTTTGTTTCAGCTCTTCTACAGCAGAAACAAGTGACTTGAGCATGATTCTAGTGAATGCATCTTCCATACCACCAAAGTCTCTCAAGTAGATGATTTTTTGCTTTTCCCCACCCTCTTCAGAGGAAGATAATAGGCGTTTGAACATGTGCGTATATTTGCTAGACACTTGGTTCAACACAGACTTGGAGACCTTTTGTATTTCGCTGGAACCGTCGTTTGCTTCATCAAATAAATCACTCAAGTCTACTTCGACTGCTCTGGAATTATGAACGTTGACCTTAAGTTTGTCGTCTTCCACAGCCTCGTCCTCGTCGCTTATATCTTCATCGTCGTCATCCTCCTCGTAATCCTCCGCTTCTTCATCTTTCTTGAATAATTCGATTGCCCCTCCTCCTTTCGCTTTGTCAATCACAGTATCATCTTTGTCGGATTTTGAATCACCATTGCCATTTTGTCGAAGCGCTAATAATGCGTTCGAGTCAGGGTCAATCGAAGAGAGTAAAGGTAGAATTGTAGCGGCTAAGTAGATATCAGGCGTCAATTACTCCTATACTTTTTAATACGTCGCAAGATCTAAACTTACCTTCACGATTGAAACTATGTTGAGCCAAGAACACAAAATCTTGAGGATCTAATACTAGCACATCGGTCGAAACAGTTTTGGCGAGCGAATAGACAATGTGATCTAACATGTGACAAGCACCACGATTGGGTACACTCAAAGCTAAATGATCGGTGTGGTTGTATGCTGCCATAGATCCTTTACGAATTAGCCCAGATCGTACTGCGCAAGTCAATTCTTGCCAAACATAGTCTGGTATAAAAGGGCGATACTTTTCGGGTAGTGGTGCAAGTTGACTACGTTTATGGTAATTAGTTGACAAGAAGGATTCTATGATAGAATTTGAGAGAGAAAATAAGTTTACTGTTGTTCCTTAAAAAAACAGTACTTTCATACCGGGTAATGTTGCAATAGCTTTGTTGCGCCTTAATTTAGATCGGTGACGGCCAACTGTTGCAGCAGTGGCCGTAGAGGTAGATCCTTTAGGCTCAGCTATGGTTGACATTCTCAAGATAGTCGCTTTATGCAACCATTTGTTAACATTGCGCTGATGCTGCAAAGGGAACCGAGTCAATCGGTTCAACATTGACATTTAGTACACTGAAGTGTGAAGGAGGGATATAGCGTAAAGTGACCAAAACATGGGTCCGAAAATGACAAGTCGTTTTAGTGTGTGACCGGGCTTAACTCAGGGCGGAAACTTGATTTTTTTAATAAAGTTCATTACTGCCGTAGGCTTGAATTTGAGTCCCGTTAGGAATAGCGGGTATTTGTTAGAGGATAGGGTAACCAAGTTTCTGTTATAAAAAGTAGGGAGTCTCTACCCACACAGTTTTTTTTTTTTTAGGTAATGAGATAAAACAATAACAGATGGTGTCTATTTTCTGACCCAATTTGATTGTTCAGTAATTAATAAATCACTTTCTGGGCTCATTCGTGATAAATTAGCTCAGGTGTATTTTTATAGATGTTGACCACAAATGTGTTTTCTTCTACTTTTCTTTCCTTCTTTGATATTCTCTAAGTCATAAACATATACATATTGGATTTGTTCCCACATCAAGTGTATTCTGGACACCACTCAAGACTTTTCTCGGTTCACCTCATCTCCCCGGCGGTATAGGGGCTCTTTCTTTCTGCGTTCTTTGCCTTTTTAATGAGGTTCTGATTGAACACTTTGGATGATAGACATCACCTAAGGGGAAAGGGGACGAAAGTGAGCTAGAATGTATGGAAGGTGCATACAGCGTTTTGAAGATTGCGTTTCGTGGTAGCAAATACAAGTTCAAGCTGGGTGAACAAGCGTGCATTGAATCCAAAACTGTACGTGAAGAAAACGAGAAAGCATATGCCAACAATGAAACGGTGGATTCAGCACAAAATATCATGGGACGTAAAATTGATCTTCTGCTATCTTCCTTCCAAACAAACATCTCTTCTTGCGAATGGAAAGCAGAGAATGTGAGTTCTTCTGTCGCAAGAAGACAAGAAAGCAAAAATTTGAGGGTGAACGCTTCTATTTTAGAAGCATTACTCAGGCTCTCTCATCAAACACACCATGCTGATAACAACCCTTTCATCTTGATGTATTCCGATTGGATTGGTAGTGATGAATGCATCAATGTTATGGTGAAAGAAAATAATGTTTTTATTGTGAAGAAGCTAGGAGATGTATTTATCCCAAAAAGTCTGCATGAGATCGGTGAACAATTCAAGCAGACAATCAAGCTACTTTACACTTGGAAGGTGAGATTGCTTTAAAAAAAAATCCAGTATTCGGCTTCTTATTAATTTTTCAATAGAAAAACATGGATGTTTTGGTCGGGCAGCTATTACAAGCTATTAATCAAAAAAAAGAGATGCCAAAAAGGCCAAAATGTCCATTGTCAACAACAAGAGTGAAGAGCCACGGTTCATTTTTTTCACGCCAAAAAATAACAGAACACGACCTTCCAATTTTTAATTCTCATTTTTATATATAAAGTAGTATTTTTTTTTAAAAACTTTAACTTGAATACATGTAATTATTTATTTTTCTGGGCAACATAAGGTATGAATTCCTCCTGTAAATTCTACAGTCTTTTTATGCCCCAAATCTTCAGATCCTATAGAAATAAGATCGTTTGGCTTTCTTCATACAAGCACAGACATAGATAAAGTGGCTTATACTTCAATTCAAATTAGCAGCTATAAACCATAGAATAAGATGGTATTTCTTTACGTCCTTTATCTGCATCAAAGCGTAGCCATTCTGATTACAACTTGATTGACAGACAGCAGCAGCTTAGAGCGGGCTTTCAACTTTCTTTATACTTTTGAGTGGTCAATATTCTCACTCACCATAATCTTTGTCTTTATCTTGACCTTCAACCTGCGAGAATGGCTACCACTTCAGAAATATATATTCTCGGAAAATGTTTTCAATACGCTTGCAACAATTCAGTAGCCATTGACGACTCTACTGCCAAAGTCATAGTATTTAACGATTTCGAGAATGATACTGCTTACCACTTTAGTCAACAGTACAACTACATTTTAAGCCGCCATGAAGACTTCTTTGACTATTTGAAGCACACGGGACGTGAGATTGTTCGTTCAGGCGTGCTCGAAAGTTGGTGGGAATGGAATTTTGAAATTATGGACCTCTATACTTATGAAAACGATAAACGTCACGACCACGGTTACTTTTCACAGCTCCAATACTTGCCTTATGTAAATCAAGACGATTACTTGGTTGTAATTTATCTGAAAGAAGACAAACGTCAATATGAAGCAGAGAGGGCACAAATTAACCGACAAATGGCCCAGGAGTATTATGATCCTCCTTCACCACCTCCACCTCCACCCAAACCTAAATTGGATTTATCTGGAGAAGTCAACGCTCTCTACGATGTAAGTTCTAAAACCAGAAGTGCTATGCAGATACTCATGCCTGCTTATTTTGTTAGTACTTACTTCCTCCACAAAAAATCACGGATGATGTCAAAAACATAAAAAATAGAATCCAAGTCATGGTTAATCAAGTCTGGCCGGGTTGCGGATACCAAGTTGTATTATTCGGGTAAATTTTAGTGTGATCCAATGCACTTTTTCAATCGTTCTCACCTCGCTATTTATCGATAACAGTTCCTCAGCCAACTCTTTGTCTACGCGAGATTCTGATGTTGATCTTTGTATCACAGTACCTCAGGAAGACTATGAACGAGATTTATACCGATTCCGCAATCGCTTATCGAAACAGTCAAAATCGATATACAATATGTTCTATTTAGCGGCAAGATTGAGAGATATGGGTATGCACAAGGTTGAGGCCGTTGCCCATGCGCAGGTACCCATCTGTAAATTTGTCGACCCCCAAACTGGATATAGCTGCGATATCAACACCAATAATGTTTTGGGCATTGAAAATTCCGAAATGATCAAGGAGTACTGTAGCTTGGATACACGTATTCGACCTCTGATTTTCGCGGTCAAATACTTTGTCAAGCAAAAAAACATCAATCACCCTCGAGGCGGGACACTCAGTAGTTATGCGTATGTGCTGATGATATTGCACTTTTTAATGAATGCTCCTGGCACTCCAGTCATACCAAGTCTACAAGAGACACCACGAAATTGTAAATGGAATAACTGCAACTTTCATTTCGACAGAACTGTCGCCTTGTTACAGAACAACCAAATCATGAAATGGAACCCACGTTATCACGATTGCCTGTATATAGATAATATGATCACCAAAAAATTTGAACCAGAATATCGCAACACAGGCTCAAGGTGGGAAGGGTATAATAAAGACGCCGTGGGTGAATTATTACGGTCATTTTTCCGCTTTTATTCAGACGAAAATAATTTTTGCTTCTCAATCATATCCGCAGGCGGTGAGATCCAGCAATATCAGAATATGCAATCCACAAATTGCCCCTTTATCATTCAAGACCCTTTCATTCGAACGAAAAACGTGGCGCGATCTTGTACTGAGGCGGGTGCTAGAGTGGTTCTATTAGAATTTGAACGTGCGGCAAAAATGCTTTCGGATGGTATCCATACTTTTGAGGATGTATGTACGCTTCCCTCGAACATATCAAGACCCCTCGATCAACATAGCTTGGACTTCCAAATCCAGCAGAAAAAGACTGTTAAAACCCAAAAGAACCGAAATAGTAATGGCAGACAAGTGGAAACTCTTCGACAAGAGGAAACATCAATTTCCGTCTCGACAAATGACCTTGTCCACCTGGGAATGTCCCCTAGTGATTCTGATGATGATCATTGGTCGCCTGATGATGATCATTGGTGGCCACCCAAGTTTCTTTCTGTCTCACAACCGAAAGCAACGCCGTCGACGAATAATGTTGTACAAAATGCCATTCCTGTGGTACATCAATCCAGTCCCTTGGTAGTGATAGAAAATAAACCAAAAACGGACGATTTGCCTGCATATATTGGGTTAACACGATTTGTGAATGATGACGAGCAGAGAGAAATCGATTCACTAAAGAAAAGAGAGCCTGCTCCTTCCTCCTCTGGCAGCAGTAGCTCAGCTACAAAGCGTAATCCTGCAGATATGGAACCTATCCTCAACCTCGTCAAGACTCTGATGGAACTTAAGCCATCGGTTGGAGAGAACACTCCCGTGGATACATATGCATCAAAACCATGCACGGATATGTCAAAGCTATTAGAATCCTCGGTAGCAAAGGATGTCTCTGCACAGGATATTTGCTACTTAATTGGACAACTGAACTTTTTGGGCGATACATTAGCTGAAAAACTCACAAAATCAACTAGGCCAACATCGTCAAATCCACCAACGGCGACGACGAGTCAGCAACGACAATCATCATCGTCGAATGACGAAAGTGAGGATATTCGTGAGCTACAGAATATGTTTACTGGCATGTCTATGAGTCAGAACGCTCAAGAAGTAGTGGAGGAGGAGGAGGAGGAGGAGGACAGCATTTTGATATTTCCACCCACCAGAAAGTATGGAGTCGAAGAAATAGTTACTATCCAATATTTCGTGAAAAATCCACCCGATGATTATATTGAGGAATACGAATTTTATAGTCTTCTACGATGGTATGGTGAAGTCAAGGAAGTATTAAAGGACGACTCCGTCACTAGTGTCTGGATAGTGACGATGGAAATACGCTATGGGAATATAAAATTGCTTCCAGCAGAAATAGATATAGGGCATGTCAAATCAAGAGCATACGCAATGATCACAAGCAAATAAATGTGTATAGATTCTGAGTTCCCTGTGAACTAAACTTTGCTTTTGTCCTGAATTTCTTTATTGACACTTTGTATTCAAAACAGTTTCATTAAAATGAAGAAACTATTTTTTTTTTTAACTGCAAAATATGAGTATAAACAAATGATGTAGAAAAAATTAACTATGACTAAAGAAACTACGTATGTGGAATGTTTGATTGTATAAATATTCGCAGACATCCATCATATCCTTCACTGCACATAAACTATGATATTTGGAATCGCGGCACATCAACAGAAGAACTGCTTAGGATAAGTTTAATGCGTTCACACACTTGTGGTTTTGCGCAATCCCAGAAAAAAGCAATCTGTCGAAGCCATCATCTTATTTGATTTCACTTTCTATTAACGTATATGGTTGCAGTAGTTTCAGTGAAATTTGCAACAGACTCAGCATATCTACCGAGTATTTCATTTATCACGTTGTTATATATGGCGTAGTGTAGAAGTGTGTGTGTTAAAGTAAAGGTAAAAAAGTAATGAGCACCAGTTCCTGTTTTAAAAGTAGAACGACTTTGAATAGAAAGTGTAAATAAAAAGAGTAATAAAAAGGTACAATGGGTAGAGATTCCAAGGGAGTTTCAATATAAGAGTCCTTCAGAGTCAAAGTAGATATAAGAGTTTAGAATAAAAGGCAAATGTAATCGCAATAGATAAATGAGATCAATAAGTAAAGTATAAAAGCTATAGTATTGAACTAAGAGGAGAATGATTATAGATAAAACTATAAGATCAATTTGTTATATGTTTGAAAACTATTGATTTATTGTTGAGAAAGGGGGAGTATTTATAGTGAAGTTGGATAATAGCAATCCAGAAAAATAAGGTTTCAGGAAATTTCCTAGAACTTAAAAAATTGGGAAGTGATATAAAAATTCGGGATCAGTGTAACAACGTCAAATTTCTGGAAAAAAGTATCAAGCAAGCTTTTAAAAATATTCTTTACAAGGTAGAAAGGGGATGGAAGCTACAGATACATGTGTTTGCTACAAGAAAGTTGAAGACAACGATTTTTAGAGCGAAGGGATAAAAGTGGACTACATGCACTACTTGTCCAGCGAAAAATAAAAGTGAAAAGAGTGGGATTTGAACCCACGCCTCCGAAGAGATCACGACCTTAACGTGACGCCTTAGACCAACTCGGCCATCTTTCCATCTGTTTTTCTGAAATCTGTATGTACTTTACATTTTGTAATATTTTTAATTTGTCCGGGCCGGACAAATTACGTGCGTTACCGGATTTTTTTTTGTCGGTGAAATTACTTTAAAATACCAAGTTAAACTGCAGAAGATGTAAGCAAGCTATACCTTCTTTAAATAGAGTCATGTCAGAAACAATAAAGAAATCGCGTTGGTTAGAGGACGACGATGAGGAAGAGCAAGTCAGAAAAGTGGAAAAGAAGCGTTCGAAACAACGAAAGAAGAGCCCCTCACCACGCCCAGTCAAAGAGTCAAAAGCAGTACGTCAAGTGATTATGCGTACTGAACGACCTGCACCTAAAGCATACCCTTATTTAAAAGAGTGCAGACATGTGGACTGCTTTGAAAGATTAAATCACATTGAAGAAGGTTCTTATGGTATTGTCTTTCGCGCTCGTGACAAAGAATCAGACGAAGTGGTTGCTTTGAAAAAGTTAAAGTTGAATCCTGAGAATAATGGATTCCCAGTGACCAGTTTACGAGAGATTCACGCTTTGATGATTATCAAACACCCAAATATTGTTAATGTGCGAGAAATTGTCATGGGAAATCAAATGGATCAGTAAGTAAAACTTTGCAAACAAGTGAAAGTATTGTCGTTAAAACTTATTTAATGTAGAGTGTTTATTGTTATGGATTTTATTGAACACGATCTAAAAGGATTGATGCAAGACATGCGTGCACCGTTCTTGCAGTCCGAAATCAAAACAATGATGCTTCAGTTGCTTTCAGCAGTAGCATTAATGCACGACAATTGGATCATTCATCGTGATTTAAAGACGTCCAACTTGTTACTAAATAATCGAGGAGAAATTAAAGTAGCTGATTTTGGTCTCGCGAGAAAGTATGGTAGTCCTATGGGTAATATGACACAGCTTGTGGTGACACTTTGGTACAGAGCACCTGAATTATTACTTGGTGCGAAGGAATATACAACAGCAATTGATATGTGGTCAGTGGGATGTATTTTTGCAGAACTTTTGAACAATGAGCCTTTATCACCAGGTAGAAGCGAAATTGATCAACTGGATAGAGTAAGTGGGAATCAATGACATACAGTATTTGAGTTACTGATAAATCATGCATTTGTAGATTTTTAAATTATTGGGTGCACCAACAGAAGAGAATTGGCCTGGATATACCGAACTTCCTCATGCTAAAAATATCGCTCCCATATATCAATCGTAAGCCATTCCTCTGTACGCTAATATTAGCCCAAGTCTCTTATCTAAACAATTTTCTTTTAGTTATAGCCATTTAAGAAACAAATTCACCATTTTGACCCAAGCAGGCTTGGATCTTTTGTCTCGATTACTGACGTACGATCCAGCAAAGCGCATCACAGCTGAAGAAGCACTAAAGCATCCTTACTTTAATGAAAGTCCCGCACCCAAAGATCCCTCCTTATTTCCCACTTGGCCTTCCAAAGGCTCAGGGCACAAGTAAGTATTAGCTTGTATCTCATGTCTTTCTCATACATAAGCTCATTTTTCCCCAACTATTATTCTTTGTAGAAAACGTGCCTTCAGTCCTTCAGCACCTGCAGCGGTTCATGGTGGAAATGATGATGAGGAAGGTCTAGCTGGCACTCTTTTCGGTGGTCAAACTGAATCTACAGGATTCCGATTAAAGCTTGGATAATAAATAGATGACGAGTGTCTTGTAAATATCATAGAGCAAATAATACATTTATTTTTCCTTCCCAAAATTAAAAAACGGTACGCTTGTCGGTCATAACGCGAACAATAGAACCGTTACCAGCAACTTCGGTTAACTAAAAAAAGTCCATGTTAAGCAAGTGTAAATTGCATGTCTTTTATAGTACAACTCCCTTTTACCTTTTCGTGCCATGTCAACAAGACACTAGAGTTAAATTGCTCTGGCTTACCCATACCAGCATATAAGTACTTCATCAAAACATCTTGTTGTTCGGTGCTGAGAGACTTTACAACTTGAGGGATGTCGCTAGCTCTAAACATGTTCAAGACCTCTGTAACACTTTTTGTGCTTTCCAACTACAAGTACACTTTAATATTATCTCCACTCACAACAGATGAGTCTCAATTTACCTTTGCATTTTCGAGATGACGACCATAAGGAGGTTCTTCTAAAGCACGAGTCAAAGCGCTATTCAAATCACCTCTATATTTGACGCATCAGTATGAAGGTGTACGCGCGTGAATAGTTTTCTATCTTATTTACCTTGTGAGTAAGTTACGAACGTCTGTGCTTCGTGTTTGAGTAGCAGATGTAACTTGCTCGGGTGATAATCCAGTCTCGAATTCAGCAAGAATTTCACCTTCTGTGTAAGCATCCTCGTCGTATTGATCGATATCGATGGTACGCCAATTAACAGACATTTTGTGCTATATATTATTTCTTTATTGTGTTATGAAAAGAGTAACAGGAAAAACATGAAAATGAATAGCACCGACGTCATGGCGAGTGAAGCGGCATTTCAAAAAATGATGGTTGCACGCCAAGCATAAATCTCACCAAGGCAAAAAATACCAAGCCAAACATATTTAGAGGTTAGAAAGGGGGTATACATTACAGTTTATTATTAAGTGTGTATAGATGATATATAAATAAGATAAGATTTAGGCTTCTTCGTGTTCATCAGGAAGAGGTGTAGGATGAACAAAGCAAGCAAAGATAAAAGGAAATACAGTAACGGCAGCACACACATAGAATACGAGCTGAGGCATAGTGCCGACAGATGCACTGTAGATAGAGTTGAGGGTCAATTGAGACACAATCACTATTGATAAAAGAGGGTTGCTTAGTAAATAAAGTAATGTAGTCGTGTATAAAGTGGTTATACTTACTGGCACAAGACTCAATCACTGCCATGGCGCCAAGCACTTCACCAACTTCACTGGGCTTGACCAAGGTAGTTGTTAAAGACTTCATAGAGGGATTTGATAGTGTTGCAATACTTTGAAGTGCGAGTGTGAGACTAAATTGAGAAGAGTTTGCAGAAAGACCGAATAAAACGAAAGCGATAGTTTCCACTGCTGCACCAATACGAATCATCCAGGCATCAAATACAACAGTATGTCTGATATCAGCTTCACTTAAATGTTCTTCCTCGATTTCGACAACAGGTTGATTTGAAGAAGAAGAAGAGGAAGGTGAGGCGGGTGGCTCTGCCTCTTGGAGCAGCGACTTTTTCTTTGCCAAGACATCTTCTTCCTTGGTATTTGAGGTAGCTCTGTTCTTGTGGAAATATTTTGACAATAAAGGCAATAAACCGACAAGAACAAGGAGCTTGGTAAAAGATGCCAAGCTTACAAAGAGACCGCCTTCATAAGCACTCCAGCGAAATTTGAGCATAGCGTAAAGAAGGATAGGAGGTAACGCGACAAAATACAAACAAAATTGCGCGCCTGCAATCAATGGAAGTGCGTATCTGTTGGCGTGAGTTGTAGAAGATCGGAACAATACTTTGAGTGCTGAAAAAACATTGATGCGTTGTAAGAAACTTTGCTCTTTGCTTTCTTGATCTACAGGCTTGAAATGTCTGAAATCATTGGATTCAGGCAGGAAGAAAATGACGTACAATTCAAAAAGAATAGCAAGGACTAGAACCATGTAAAAGATACTCAAAATGGTCCCTGTTTTTACCAAGAGAATCGACGATGCAAATGGTCCTAAGGTTGCGCCCATGAAAACCGAAGCCATCATATGACCGAAGGCAATCGTTCTAACGTTTCAGAAATAAGAAATGATTATCGGTTTTCGAGTCTAAATGTAAACAAAATTTTCTTACCTTGTATTTGCCGTAGTGCAATCAGAAATATAAGCTTGAGCGGTGGCGATTAGCACGTTATCACCAGCCATTAATCCACGAACGACAGGAGTGATAAATAAGAGAGAGATACCAAAGGTGCCAGGAAATTTGATGGTGATAATATAGGAAAGGATGAGTAAAATATTTCCAAAACAAGATATTTTCAAAACTAAGCGTCGGCCTTTACGATCTGATAAGGCGCCATAATAACCAGCAAGTAGCAGGGCTGGAGGTGTAAAAAAAGGAAAAAAGGAATGAGCGGGGTTATTACAAGATAATCAATCGTGTCAATCTTTTTCCTTACATGAGCCATATGACAAGAACATGATGATTGCTTGAGCTTCAGAGACAATAGCTTGAACTTCGGGAATAGCGCAATTTTCAAGGGGTATATCAGTGCTGTCGCCTGTCTGTGATTCATAGTATCTATTACGATTGTTTAGGTGTGAGTAAGCAGGCTGGGGTAGGGGGTTTCAAAATATTTTATCAGATTTTACCTGTAACAAAAGACAACAGTGTAAAATTGGATCATTGGAGCAAACAAAGCACTAGAAATGAAGCAGATCGATAAATATGCGTCCACAAATGGTAGCAGCATGCATGAATTTACCCAAAACTGAATGTCAAAGCAAATAAGGGTATAATGATGTACCAAGCCGATGGTTTCTTGGCAGGACTCTTGGCGTCATTTTCCCAACTTCCCTGACGCTGACGGGTTAATAGCGGTGTAACTTCATCCGCCTTGTGATGGTCTGTCTCCTCTGCCATTGTGTTTATGTGTAAATAAGAAAAAGTGATGAAACGAAATTGGATGAAACGAAAAGTGGAGAACGAAAAAGAGAAGAATAGAAAGAAAATTAAAATAATTTTTTTTTAAAGCAAGAAACGGTTTGCGAACTGTCTGTCTTCTGGTCGTATTCAATCGCCTTTTAAGGTTTGATCCAATCAAGCCTGGACACTGGGTTTCAAGTGTTGAACACATTTGTATAAAATTGGCCTATCTCGCATCATTATTTCTTCATTTTTATGATTTCGATGGGAACACAATTGGTCAAACAATGGCAACAATCATCATCACGTCTGAATTTGATGTCGTGCGAAAATATAAATATTGTGCTTATTTATTGTTTTCCAGAATAAAAGTTTTTTAAATTCTTTGAGATATTCAAGAGAATTGCGAAATAGTGAGTGCTATGTAGAAGAAAAGATTACTACTTTGATGTTGGAAGAAAAGAGGGTCAACTGGATTGCTCTACACCCTGAAACGTGTTGTAAACTACTGAAGTCCTTGACGAATATATCTCCTTAGAATATACATACTATAGATACTTTATCGCTTATAAATCAATGTAAATAATTCATAACACAGTGTAATAAGATATAGTACAAGTCTCTCAAGTGAGTCATGATAAAGTAGAAGAATATAAACAAAAGGATCGTCAGCTCTTTCGAATTTCTCGAAATATAAGTTTTCGAGCAAAGAGTCACAATGCGTTCGTTTTGGGAATAGACCTTACCGAAAGCGATCCGAATTTCTTTTTTTGCACCTTACCAACCACACGCCCATTTTTATGGCTGAAGAAAATCCCAGTAAGCCAAAGTAAGGGAACAAAAAAGTTGATACAATTTTGTCGCGAGTAACTAATAAGTTTTGAAAGCAATGGACTTATGAATGCCATTGGAGATGCCATGGACGGCATCGGCGATTCATATAGTTCTATTTACAGTGTATGTATACACACATGAACAATGCGATGTATAATGAGCTCATTCATACGAATTAAGCTAGACTTTAGCCAATGCAATGGAGAAGAATATTCAAATGACTGAAAAGTTTAACGACATTATGGAACAAACCTATCTACACAACGTCAAAATAGGTAAGCTGTTGCCAAAGAGAGAAGAGAAAGACTAGTCCTTACTTTTCCTTCTTCTTGATAGCCACCGAGTTAAAGCAAAGTGCTTCAGGCATTGATGTCATTCTCACTGTTCACAATGCAACTCAGTTTCCTATTTTATCCATGAGGGGCGATCTATTGTACGATAAATCCAAAGTAAAGTCAAGAAGGGTATTTTTGGGGTTGAAGAGGTATTAACCATAATTAGATTGAAGCTTGTTTCAAAGAGAGTAGCACTTTATTTGAAGCACCTATCAATCTGGAGCCACATAGAAGACATACGCAAACAATTCATTTTAATATGGTACAAGATAAGCCTACTTTCGGTAAAGGTGTGATATCTTTATCTTTTCCTCATCCGATCAACCGCAAAGAGCTTCACTTGCAACACACATTTGGAATCTATGTCATCGATCAGGTAAGAAGATATCGAAAAAACTGGTGTTTTCTATGCGATGCATTAAAATACGCCTTATAGTTAGTGAGAAATCGTAGCGCCGTGGATAAATCAGGCATGCTTAAATTTGCTACAAGGTCGTATCGAGCTAAATTTGTACGAGACATCTTGGAGATCCATCCTATAAAAGGAATAGATGTTGGAATGTGTGTCGAACTATCTTCCAAAAACGTAAGTGCTCTTCTCCATCTTTGCTAGATCGCGATTTACGACGTTTTTTTTTTTCCATGAATTCTAGTTTAAATTTGTATGTGAAATAATTAATTTCTCGGATGATCTCCAATTTGTTGAAATAGAGTTTTTTGGTGATCCTAATGAAACCGAGCTAGTAACAAGAAGTATAGAGGAATTTAATGCTTTAAACGATATGCAGTAAAAAGATATACTTATATTTATTGTTGTAAAAAAGATATGTAGTTTTAATGGCTATATTTACAAAAAGTTATAATAATGAGAAAAAGAGACGGGTATTTTTTTTGGAATTTATAATTTCTTGAATAAAGATGGGTGTGTTGCTGGTTCTGCGCACATAAAGTGATAGACGAGACAGACAAGACTTGATAATATTAATAGTCTAAATAATCTCCATAAATATTCTGATATTAAAAGCATAGTGTCGATGCTGTTGCTATGACTACTTGGAATAACATTGTTGAGTTGTTCTGTTGCTGGTTCTTTCAAGACGTGAGATAAAGATTCGTTATTTTCAGATAAAAGCTGAGTACTTGATCTCCTTCTCTTTTGTTCTTCTTCGAAATGGTCTTCTGCTAAACGTTCAATGACATCTTGACTACGAAATTGTTCCAAAATAACATCAGCAACCATAGGAGCACCAGTACGAGCAATAAGAGCTTCAACAAGCTCATGTAAAACACCTTTTTGCTCTTCTTCCATCTTAGCTTCTTCTAAAGCAGCTTGTGCAAGTTCAATAAAAAAAGTTGATACAATTTTGTCGCGAGTACGAGACAGACAAGACTTGATAATATTAATAGTCTAAATAATCTCCATAAATATTCTGATATTAAAAGCATAGTGTCGATGCTGTTGCTATGACTACTTGGAATAACATTGTTGAGTTGTTCTGTTGCTGGTTCTTTCAAGACGTGAGATAAAGATTCGTTATTTTCAGATAAAAGCTGAGTACTTGATCTCCTTCTCTTTTGTTCTTCTTCGAAATGGTCTTCTGCTAAACGTTCAATGACATCTTGACTACGAAATTGTTCCAAAATAACATCAGCAACCATAGGAGCACCAGTACGAGCAATAAGAGCTTCAACAAGCTCATGTAAAACACCTTTTTGCTCTTCTTCCATCTTAGCTTCTTCTAAAGCAGCTTGTGCAAGTTCAATAAAACGATCTTTGTCGTAAAGTTGTTGTTGCTCATCTCCACTCTCATCCGTGGTCCAATTTTTCTTTCTTTCGTCAAGTGTGAAACGACGACAAGAAAAGTCATTTCTTCTTCCAGGTTTATAGTGGTAATTATTATCGAAATTGGTGTATCTGGTAGTAATCATATTAAATTGATTTAATTCATGAGAGAAAAAGAAGAGAGAAGAAGAGGAAAGATTTTTTTATTTTTCTGCGGTTAAATAGGAATACACCCCGCTTTTGTTGCTAGATTTAGGAATTAAAGTGCGGAACACAAGCATTTAAAGGTCCTTCTCTTTGTATCACGCCAAGATTGGACTTTAAGTCACTGCTTATGTTTATATCTTATGATACATTAAAAATCATAATAATAAATAAATGCATATATGTATATAGAGAAAAAGCTTACATTTACATGTAAGCAATTGATAATGCAGTCAACAAGTAAAGAATGAGCCTTTTTTTTTGAAAAGTAGAGTGTCATCACCGTTGTGTAGCAGCACGAGATATCATTACTATCGTCGTTATCAACTTTCAACCAAAGAGGAGCCAAGTCCTCTCTCCACATGATCGAATCATTTTACCAAGTGTCGATTACAATGATTAAAACCCTCCTTTTTTTATATACTTTATTCGTCATGATAATTTGTACAATTCTAGAATTCTGTGATTCTTTATATATGTAAATCAAAAGTACCAAAGTCTTGCAGTAGTGATGGAGAATTATTGAATTCATATTCATTAATAACAAAGTACTTCTGACATCGGATCTGATCGGTAGCTATTGCCGTAGAAAAAAAGTAATAACAACGGATGATCATCTCTATATACAGTTTGTTTAAACAGTCCACGTAGTACACATTCGCTATAGGGAAGAGACCCCAGTACAAAATATCATCTGATTTTCGTATGCTTGCAAAGATTTATCACAAGTTAATCTGCGGTTTAACATATGTATGCATAGAATAAACAAGTATTTCAATTGGTTCCTGAAAAGTTCTGCCAATAGTGCAGATTACAATGGTGCATTGGGCGTATGTTAGTATAATATTTTTTTTATATTTTTTATTAATGGTGATTGATTGGTTGGTTGGTATAATAATATTAAGGAAGGGAGAATGAGATAAAAGAGTAATAATAGCACTGCTACTATGACTATATAACAAATACAAAATTTTAAGGCTTTTGTTTGGCGTTCCTATTACATATGACAAGATGAGTCATTTCATTGGTTACAAGACACATAAACACACAAAAACAACTTACATTGCATCAAATTCAGCCTTGAAAGCCCTGGTAAGTTCAGGACGCTTAATCTTTTGAGCGGCAGTTAACAAACCCTAAAAAAAGCATAGGCCATGTGGGTTTAGTATAAAAAAAGAACTCTGTATGCTTTGTGGCTACTTACAGCTTCGGTTGTCCATTCTTCATGACACAAGTGAATATCGAATAAAAGTTCAGCACCCTTCAATCCACCTTCTTTGCCTTGATCCAAAAGGGCCTTCAAGATGGGTTTCTTGATGTCTTCACTTGCACATAACTTTTCAAAGTCAGTCTCAGAAACCTTCTTCTCAGCAGCTAATTTACGAATAACGTACACACTAATAGTGCAGATTACAATGGTGCATTGGGCGTATGTTAGTATAATATTTTTTTTATATTTTTTATTAATGGTGATTGATTGGTTGGTTGGTATAATAATATTAAGGAAGGGAGAATGAGATAAAAGAGTAATAATAGCACTGCTACTATGACTATATAACAAATACAAAATTTTAAGGCTTTTGTTTGGCGTTCCTATTACATATGACAAGATGAGTCATTTCATTGGTTACAAGACACATAAACACACAAAAACAACTTACATTGCATCAAATTCAGCCTTGAAAGCCCTGGTAAGTTCAGGACGCTTAATCTTTTGAGCGGCAGTTAACAAACCCTAAAAAAAGCATAGGCCATGTGGGTTTAGTATAAAAAAAGAACTCTGTATGCTTTGTGGCTACTTACAGCTTCGGTTGTCCATTCTTCATGACACAAGTGAATATCGAATAAAAGTTCAGCACCCTTCAATCCACCTTCTTTGCCTTGATCCAAAAGGGCCTTCAAGATGGGTTTCTTGATGTCTTCACTTGCACATAACTTTTCAAAGTCAGTCTCAGAAACCTTCTTCTCAGCAGCTAATTTACGAATAACTGGTTCAGAGACAACAGCGAGCGCAATTGGCTTGGGAAACAAAGAATCGGCATAAACACAAATATTGGTGATGTAAACACAGCTCTTATAAATAGATTCCAATTTCTCAAGAGCAATGTATTCACCGTTACTCAATTTGACCAAATTCTTCTTTCTATCAATGATGGATAAAGTACCATCTGCGTTCCACTCTGCAATGTCACCTGTTTGTAACCAACCGTCTTCAGTGATTGTTTCCTTTGTAACATCCTCACGCTTCCAATATCCTTTTGTGATAGCAGGTCCTCTTGCCCACACTTCACCTTGGGGTTTCGTATTGGTAGAGAAGTAGTTGGCTTCAGGAACATCAACAAGTTTGACTTCAACGCAAGGGACTGGAGCACCAACATGTCCATAACCAAACAACTCAGGGGTCATAATAGCACACATACTAAAATAAAGAAGTTAATGTTTGTTCCAAAGTATCACAATGTTCTTTTTTCTTTGTATCCTTACCCACAGCCTGATAATTCCATTGAAAAAAAAAAGAAAAAAAAATTGTAACACACATGATTAGTTTCTGTTTTCGCGTAAACATACGAATAACACTCCACACTTACAGTGTGTACGTCCATAACCACCCAAGATAGGACAAACTGTAACAGACAAAAACTTTTGTGTTTCAATTGAAACAGGAGCACCACCAGATAAAGCAAAACGAAGACGACCACCATCGTCGTTATCAACTTTCAACCAAAGAGGAGCCAAGTCCTCTCTCCACAGTAACATCCTCACGCTTCCAATATCCTTTTGTGATAGCAGGTCCTCTTGCCCACACTTCACCTTGGGGTTTCGTATTGGTAGAGAAGTAGTTGGCTTCAGGAACATCAACAAGTTTGACTTCAACGCAAGGGACTGGAGCACCAACATGTCCATAACCAAACAACTCAGGGGTCATAATAGCACACATACTAAAATAAAGAAGTTAATGTTTGTTCCAAAGTATCACAATGTTCTTTTTTCTTTGTATCCTTACCCACAGCCTGATAATTCCATTGAAAAAAAAAAAGAAAAAAAAATTGTAACACACATGATTAGTTTCTGTTTTCGCGTAAACATACGAATAACACTCCACACTTACTTTCAGTTAAACCATAACCACCCAAGATAGGACAAACTGTAACAGACAAAAACTTTTGTGTTTCAATTGAAACAGGAGCACCACCAGATAAAGCAAAACGAAGACGACCACCCACTTGTTCCTTGATCTTGTTGAAAACGACTTTATCAATGAATCCAGTAGGAAGGTGACGTTCTAACAACCAAGCCTTGGTAGCAAAAGCTTTGTGGAAAATCTTTTGTGCCTTAGGTGAAGCTTCTCCAATCTTGGCCAAGATACCTTTACGAATTGATTCCCAAACTTGAGGGACACCCGTCATCAAAGTAGGTCTGAACTCTTTAATATCACCTTTACAATTACGGACTGAGGCGTCAGTTAAAGTTCTTACTGAAGCGTAACCAAGTCTAAATTATGCACACAAATGAGAAAAAGATTTCGCAGAATTTAGGGAAAGACAACTTACGTTACACCCCAGAAAACACACAAATTTTCCACAACGAATTCTAATACGTGAGCCAAAGGAAGGTAAGCCATCATACTATCATGATCTGTTACATGGTGACCAAGGATTGTATTACAACCAGCAACTGTATGCAATGAATGTTAATAAACGCTCGTACTACGACTTTTGGGAATGTTACTTTACGTGCAGCTACAATGTTCTTATGTGACAATATGACACCTTTAGGGTTTCCTGTACTTCCACTGGTGTACATGATACAACAAAGATCCTCAGGCTCAGGTTGTCTTGCTTCTCTTGGATGTTCTCTACCCAATTTAGCAACTTCATCCAAAGAAATAACCTTCTGGGTTACAGAAGCTGTGATTTTATCCAATACTTCAGTCTTGACTTCACCACTGTAAATAATGTACTTGAGACTAGGACACTTCTTTGCAACTCTCTCTACTGTGCCCAATAAATCACCCACTGTATAAATGGCTTCGACTTCGGTTTCGTTCATTGAGTGAAGCAAACCGTCTTCACCTAACGTGTCGTAAGCAGTAACAATCGTCATATTTTGAGTAAAGGCACTATGAGCGGTTAAAAGCCAGTACATACTAAAACAAATAAAAAAAAACTTAAGGTTCTGTTCCTTGTGTTTGATCTGTTGTTTTTGTCTCATTGTCTTACTTTGTGGGAGAGAAAATTTCGATCTTTGACTTTTCTTTAAGACCCAAATGAGCGAAACCAGCGCCGACATCGTGGGTTAAACGATAAGCTTCCTTGTATGTCAAATAATGGTAAGCGGACATCTGAAAGTATTTCCAGATCTTCTTTTCCTTGACTTCTTCACCGTTGATAAATTTAGAGACCTCTTTTTCTTCGTCAATCATCTTTTCGACTTTACGAAACCCAAATCCTTTACGATCAGGAAATCTTTTGGAGGTGTAGTTGAGCACATCGTACAATGTATGCACGTTGTGATGAGGCACACGAGCGAGACCTTCAGCGGCCATGGCGCTTCTTCTAATACGACCGCCATTGGGTTGTTCAGGGCCTACTTCAACAGTATAGGATTTCATTTTAATAAGTTAATTGTTAACAAAGAGAAAGGAGAGGAGAGAGTGAGAAAAAAAAAATGTAAATTTTTATTTGATTTTTTTTGACTCCCTGTGTAACTTGCGAGTTTAATGTGTACAACAAAAAAATATAAAAGATCTTCTACTTTCATATGAAATTCTCTTTAATAAACTCAGTTGAGTGTGTACGTAAAGGAGTTGTAAGAGCTTAATGCATCATGATTCTATTTCAGGACATTGTGTCCGTGCTCTTCCTCTTATCTCCTTTACGATCAGGAAATCTTTTGGAGGTGTAGTTGAGCACATCGTACAATGTATGCACGTTGTGATGAGGCACACGAGCGAGACCTTCAGCGGCCATGGCGCTTCTTCTAATACGACCGCCATTGGGTTGTTCAGGGCCTACTTCAACAGTATAGGATTTCATTTTAATAAGTTAATTGTTAACAAAGAGAAAGGAGAGGAGAGAGTGAGAAAAAAAAAATGTAAATTTTTATTTGATTTTTTTTGACTCCCTGTGTAACTTGCGAGTTTAATGTGTACAACAAAAAAATATAAAAGATCTTCTACTTTCATATGAAATTCTCTTTAATAAACTCAGTTGCCTTTATAATAAAAGGAGTTGTAAGAGCTTAATGCATCATGATTCTATTTCAGGACATTGTGTCCGTGCTCTTCCTCTTATCACCTTTTGATCTATTGACAACAATTCAATTGAGCTACTACCTTTTAGACTGAACTGTATCAATGTTGGAAGGTTTAATCACGTATAAAAGCAAAAGGTCACTTGTTCACATTGGCAATGCTATTTGTGTCTGTGTGTTGACAGATCCTTATCATAAAGAATAAAGAGAAGTTCTTTATTAGGCTTTAATTGTGTGGAGGTCGAAAGAGATAACTTTAAATCTATGTCAATGTCCTCTATTGCGATACTGCATCACATGTAAACCGCCATTTACAAACTCCTTCATCGCTTTGTACCTTGATATAATTTCATTATTAATGATGAATGTTAAAGTGTTCAACATGCTTCTACTACACATGATTTTTCTTTTTTTGTAATAGTGGTGTTGCTGAGAAATCTTTTTTTCTCCAATTCCTTTGCGTGTTACGAAATAACATACTATATCTATTGTGTTTATCGATCATGTTCGGCTCTAGATATCAAGTATATCGTATGGTTTGAAAATGAGATACCGAGGGTGCCGCCTTTTTGTACGTACCATGCAATTTTGGATTTTGATCACAATATATCATTCGCGTATAAATGTGGTCCAAGCGCGCGGTAATTTCCCCTTATCTTTGTGTTGTGAATGTCGTACTTTGTAAATACAATCCACGATGCGTTTTTTTTGGAACATTTCCTCTTTTACACATATACTTGAGTAAAGTGATAGCTATTTTTCTTATACATAATACTTGCTTGCATCGAAAAAAAAAACTATATTTTTTTGTGGTATGATACTCGTGTCTTTTAGGGTGGGACCACAAAGTAGTAGGATGCTTTTTGAATTTGTAAACAGAAAAAGCGATTCATGGGAAAAGCAGACTATATTTGACAGTTAGTCTCTCAAAAAACTAACAGCCGAAGAGAGAATTTTCGACGTGTGATGAATTTAATATATTTTCTGCACTTCTTTTCTGTAAACATCGAATTACAAAGAATTCCAAGTATTCTCGTCCATTTGCGAAAAGATTTAGTAGAAACGGTGTACATGTGTGTTTATTAGCGTAAATAAACAAATACTACTTGTAGTACGTAGACGAAGTAGATAACAACATCTTTTTAGCATGTACCACCAGTCTATCGGCTAATTTCCCTTAGTGTTGTCATTTATTAACGAAATGGTGCGTAAGGCTTAAAGCTTGGCTAAATGCCAAACTTGCTTCTGGACGAGGTGTAGGGCTGTAATCCATGCTTTGGATGTTTAAGTTTGAATAAGCCTTCTCATTTCATTCTCCTCTACCATTTTTTTCGTATTTGAACAAGCCCATTTTTAAAGTTCATTCTTTTCCTTTGCGATTGACTTTGACGTTCCTGTGTAATATCAGGAAAATCATCGTTGTTACACTACAAGTACACTACAACAGCGTTGTTCGTTCTTAAGAATGAAAAAGACGTCTAAATCTGAAAAGTATACCGACTGCAAATCTAGAATGTATTGCGGTGAATCTCTGTGGCGTATTAAATTTTCCATTGAAAGTAGCAGAGGTGGAGTATACATTATATAAATTTGTTGTACCACTCATATATATAAAAATAGATCCAATGAAATGTAGCAATCAAATTGACCTGTTTATCTATTACAAACAAAAGGCTTTGAACAAGATAAAAAGGAGACCTAAGCAACATATACTTAGACAGTATACGTCGCATGTTTTACATTTTATGCAAATCTCATGAAAAGAGGCGTTTGCGAAGAAAAAAAAATCAAAGCGGAGTTGAGATTAAATCAAAATGTCGTTTGCTGTTATTACTTTTCACCACCATCAAACCGCATCAAAAATGATCGAAGTAGGTTATACACTACGCCCAGAGATCAAACTATGTTTCAATAAGAAAAGGAAAGATTCAGGAATAGAAGAAACTCGTTTTTTTCCTCGAATGATAATAATAGTAATTAATAGGTTTCATCCCCTTTTTTCTTCTTCCGTCTGTCCGTCAGATAATCACTTTAATATATAAAAATAGATTTTCCTTTTTCTTTATTGTATCTCTTTTCTCTTTCTTTTTCATCGAAACTATGAAACTGATACACTCATTATTGATTGCAATTGCATACGCACTGATATGCGGTGTCTTTGCGCAAGATCCTACTGCAGTGGGCACCACCGAGGCCGGAACACCCACATGAGATTAAATCAAAATGTCGTTTGCTGTTATTACTTTTCACCACCATCAAACCGCATCAAAAATGATCGAAGTAGGTTATACACTACGCCCAGAGATCAAACTATGTTTCAATAAGAAAAGGAAAGATTCAGGAATAGAAGAAACTCTTTTTTTTACCTCGAATGATAATAATAGTAATTAATAGGTTTCATCCCCCTTTTTTCTTCTTCCGTCTGTCCGTCAGATAATCACTTTAATATATAAAAATAGATTTTCCTTTTTCTTTATTGTATCTCTTTTCTCTTTCTTTTTCATCGAAACTATGAAACTGATACACTCATTATTGATTGCAATTGCATACGCACTGATATGCGGTGTCTTTGCGCAAGATCCTACTGCAGTGGGCACCACCGAGGCCGGAACACCCACAACACCAGCAGCAGGAACGACAGCAGCCACAACCGTTATTGCAACTACGGAAGGCACACCTGCTGCAACTGTCCCAACTACCACTCCCGTTGTTGCCACTACTACTGCCCCTGCTGTAACAACCACTGCCGCTGCTACCCCATCTACATCCGCCGCCGCTGGTGATTGTTTGAGCGCTGATACCTTTTCCACAACCGATTTTTTCCCTAACAAACTTGATAAGACCAAACTTGGTAAAGTAATAAACACAGGAAGGCAGAGTAAAGATTTAAATTCTGACACACACATAGATTCTGCTCAATTTAGCGTCACTTACGCAAATACCTACAAACTGGTTCATAATCTTGCTTTGGATGAATATTACGTTTTGTATTGTACAAAAAATCAGCCCGATGTAGGTAAAGATTTCCAATCCAAGACCTTTATCCAGATCCCCGTCAAATCATTTGCAGCTGTGGATACAAGGGTTCTTGGCTACCTCGATGTAAGTTGTCTACATTTTTTTTGGCTTTGTGTTACGGTTTCATAAGCCTCAAATTTACCAAATTTGTCGCATTTCTTAGTTGCTTGGCCAAAGCAATAACGTTGCTTTTGTTGGTAACGTCAGTAACGTTACTTCCCCTTGTGCTACAACCAAGTCTGCTCTTTGGAACCCCAGTGATCCTGCATTCAATCGCGCTGCCTATGAACTTGCCATTTATCCCGGGTCCGCCAATAACGATCCCAAAGGTGTAGGTTTCGGCCTCAATTATGCCAACAGCCCTCTCGGAGTAAGTAGTAACAGTTATGAAGTGGACAGGGTTGGAACTAATGCAAATATGATTAGAATGCTCAATGGGTGAAATACATGGCGCTGTTTACAAATCAGGAACAACAAGCCGAAACAATTTATACTGACATTCAAACAGATTATACCACTTTCCGCGATAGCATTAACGCTGCCAATCATATCTCTTATAAGCGCAATATCACATTTATGAATTACGACCCATCTTCCACTAAGTTCAATATTTTGCAAGATCAATACTTTCAAAATTTGACAGCCGATGCGGGAGCAGTACTGATTAAGCCTACACTTGCACAACCTGGCGACCCAAGCACAATGAAGGGACAATTACAAAACTCTTCACTCGTTCTTGATTTCACACCTGAAACCGTATTCCAATCGACCTATGCAAACTGGCAAGCGTGGTTAGGATATAATAAGGACAAGATTTCCAGTGGTGCAGCTACAGCTCTCGAAAACTACAAGGCCACCAACAAATATGTTAACTCATATGACGCTCCACCTTTTGCTAGAAATGACCAATTATGGAGATTTGACTTGGTGTCCAATCAAGGCGCCCTTGGTAAGTGTTCGATTGCGTGAACGAGTGTGGGAAAAGCAAGTAAATTGAAAAAAACAACAAATAGATTATTGGACTCGTGGTATGGCAAGACCCGATCTTATTTTACAAGACTTGATTCAAGCACAGTTCCCAGATTATTTCAAGTCTCGCAGCCGTGCATTTTTGAGATCATTTGCGAAGAACGAAGCCACGCACACAGCTTCCTCAAGTGATTATCAATGTAACTTGAATAATTGGTCGAAGGCTGCCAGTATCTCTTATACAAACTCGGCTGCCGACATGCCAGAGGTAAACAAGAGTGACAGTAAGTTATCGTTGGCAGCTATTATTGGTGTGAGTGTTGCAGGTGGTATGGTGGCCTTGTCTTGTTTAGCCACTTGTATTGTTCTGGCTATCCGTAAATTCAAGCACAACGGATCCAAGAGATTCACACTTTTAAAGGATGAAACGAGTAACGAATTTAGTGGAGCCTTGGATAGAGATCCCATGATGATGATGGAGGAACCTCATGAAACAAGTAGTGGACGTCTTGGTGGATCAGGAAGAGGTCTCTAAACGAGGATGATATAAATGTAAATAGCGTGTACTATAAAAAATAAAATGATGTCTACCCCAAAATCTAGATCAGAGAATTTACGAAAAACATGATTGTAACTATACGTGTAAGGAAGAAAGTTGTCCTTTAGATGGCGAATTAAAATAGTGGAATATCTTTACCACTCACCTGGGCTTAATACCTGAATTTTCAAATTTCTAATATTGTTCCTTACAAAGAAGATAAAGATAGCTAAAGTTCCAATCAAATCTAGACTAGACTTCGTCTTTGTTTATCACAAATTTCGACAAATTTTATCATATAATTCAAGTGATGTTCATTATCTGACTCAACCTGATTAAATACATTTGACGTCATAATATGAATGAGTGACAATGGGCTCTTTCAAGATAAATTGGCAACATTGATTTTTTTTCATTTCTTTTTTACACCTCCAAATTTTTCTTTATAAACTGTTACTTTGTTTGATGCAAGTATATTTCAGATAAACCCAGTGGGCACACGCCAGCCAAGACTCTTCTCAGACTTCCTCATTTCTGCCGGTGTAGGTTTACTCACACTTCCGATATTCTTTGCTTTCTCTGAAAAATTTAACGTAGACTCTGGGCGATAGGTATTATCTAAGGGAAAAGTGGATATCGCATAAGAAATCAGAAAGGTGGAGAGGTTATACCCAATCTTGAAATTCAATTTGCACGTTGACAACAGTCAAGGTAAAGAGAAAGATAGGCAATATAAAATATCTGATATACCTAAACATTTCCAATATTAGTGTAGGTGACTACATCAACTTACTCGTTTTCCTCGCTCTTTCATATGATATAACACAAAATACGAGAAGATAAAAGATGACAATGCGGAGAAGCGCAGAAACGCTTTGAAGAGAAAAAATTCTTTCACTGTTGACGAATATACCAACTTTAAGGTGCCGAAAAAATAGACAGCAGACGCACGTTCCTTTTGAAACACATGCTCTCTTTGCCCACATCAGAAGAAAGCTGCGATAACTGCATAAGAGATTTTTTGCGCGTATCGAATGTATTCACATACAAATCTGCCGAAAAAAGCGATCATTTTCTCTACTCCAAGGTGAACGAGGTCATGTCATTGGCACAGCAATTTGTACACAGTATTGTAAAGTTCCAATCGTTCAGTCTGTTTGTTACAAGCTTCGACATATTCCGTCATTATCTCAGGACTGAGGACGACTGTGCCCAGTCTGTCGAAGCCATTTTTAGTTTACCTACAGCAAAAGTAAGCAGGAAGACTTACACAGACAAGAATTTCATGGAGATATCCATCCGTGTTGGTAATTACGAGTTCTCAGCTGTGGGTGGTTACATTAAAATGCATGACAATTTGCTTCCTTTCCTGGCTCTTCTTTGGAGAAGTTCAATGTTCAAGATTATACTTCAGCAAGTACCTTGGTTTCTTCAGCGAAATCAAAGGCATTAGTACTCAACGTCTGTACAGTTAGTGGGAAGCTTAACATCTCGGTGAAGCGGAAGAGTCCGGCTGAAATACGTTCTTTCCTTATCTTTATCAGAAACGCCGATATTGCTATCAAGGATTTTTCTCGCATAACAAAGATATGTGATTACAAAACTGTTGAAAACAATGATCACTTTCTCTATTCTAAGGTAGAAGAGATTATTCCTTTGGCAAATCAATTTGTGAACTCCATGGTGAAATTCCAAGCGTTGTCTTTGCTCATCACAAGCCTGGACGTTTTTTTATCACAACCACAAATTTGAAGATGACTGCGCGCAGTCTCTTGACTGCATTTACACAGAACCAACGGCAAAAATCACAAGAAAAACATATACTGATAAATCATTCACAGAGATATCAATTTTTATCGGTCACTATGAGTTCTTAGCTGTAGGTGGTTATGCTAAGATCTATGACAATCTTATGCCTTTCCTTGGTTCCTCGTTGGGGAAATTCAATCTTGAGGAAGAAAGTACAACAGAAATAATGATTCCAACAACAGCAATTGCAAGTATACGCACCGAGCGATTACTCAACCAATATATCAAAAGAAAATCTCATGAACTTTGGAGTGTTCATGCACAGAGTTCTTTTATGAAGGGTTTTTATTACCCTATATCACCAATTTCTTTTGCCGACCATACAAGCCAGAGACATAAGCACCTGACTAACCACCATTTCACCAGTCAAGTGCTCAATTTAATCTCCAGCCATAAAGCCATCAAAAAGTCGGACATAGAATCTCTTTGGTCGTACTTAATGCACATGCCAGTCTTCCAAAAGATGACAAAGAACTCCACCTCCTTGGCAAGCAACTTCAAAGAGCTTTCTGAGCAATTGGAGTTAAAAAGTGAGAAAAGCTCCTTGATCTCACTCATTGGCATAATTGCCAAAGTAGAGGTTAAGGCACCTTGCTTTTTCTTGAGTATGTACAGCGAGGCTGAAGCTAAAAAGATTGCTCTTAAGATAATGACAGACGGATTGAAAAAGCATATCACTGAGCAGCACAATCACATAATTGGATCAGCTGCAAAATCTTTGCAGTAGTCATTGGTGAGTAATCACAAGCTGGTCTGTATATTTTATGTGAATATTAAGCATTCTTTAGTCAAGAAGTTTTAGATTCTTTTTACGTTTTTTATTTCATAATATACTTCTATCAATAAAATTTTAAAGTTGTTCCTCATTCGGTTTTTCTATCTTAAAATTTACAAATAATTTAAATGAACAACATACTATGAAATAATGTCATGGTAAGCCTTCGTTTGTCTTCGCAATTTGTCACTACTGTTTCAGTCATGAACCATTTGCAGCCTTCCAGTAAGACGAAATAGTTCTAGATAGATGATCAGTTAAGAGCTCCCAAAATAGGTCTCAATCAGACTGATACATGGAAACACCGTCAACATTGATGGTATAGATGCTAAATACGCTGGCGTTTCCGTACACAGATATGATCAACTTATCCAAAACACAGAAGTCATCCCAGCTACTTTCAGCAACAATTACACCATGGTCACAACTTCTCTCCTCACTGTTAGCTGCTATAATTTTGTGCTCATAATTCATGTTAGAATGCAAATAACGGTAAACCCCTATCCACTACAGTATTAATTAGTCATGGCGCAACAGTTTTATTCATTGATATTTAGATTATTAGTTATCTGTTATTCCTAACGATTCAGAAATATGCCGTGATTTGCTATAAAATTAATAACTCATAGGCGTCTATGACACCAGCAATGACAATAGAGTGCAACTTAAGCAACAGGATAGTTATTTGTTAAATTCAATGTTTGCAAGACCATCACTTTCTAATTTTAACAGCCGATACACTTGCACAACCTGGTGTCGTTCCAAGTACGGTGAAGGAGGCAATTGCAAGATTTCTTTCTTGCACTTGATTTCACGATCAAGACCATGTATCAATATACTTGTGCATGATCAGATTTTTCAACAAATTAAAGGTATTCACTGATGCGAACATAGTTTTGAGAATCACAAAACCACTAAGAATTAAGGCAACTCATATGATACTCCTACTTTTGCTATGTAGTTAGCTAGAAATGAACAATTATGGAGATTTGACTTGGTGTCCAATCAAGGTGCCCTTGGTGAATACATGATTTCGTGAAATGTGTGTGGGAAAGACAGATATATTAATACTCTATTAAAAAAAAATAACAAATAGATTATTGGACTCGTGGCATGGCAAGACCCGATCTTATTCTACAAGATTTGATTCAAGCGCAGTTCCCAGATTATTTTCAAGGTCATTTGTGAAGAATGAAGCCACGCACTCAGCTTCTTCAAATGACTATCAATGGGACTTGAATGTTATGATTATTATGCAAAGGCTCTCAAAGTATCTGATACAGGTTCAGGTGCTGATATGCCAGACGAGAGCAAGAGCGATAGAAAATTGTCTCTGGCTGCAATTATTGGTGTGAGAGTTGCAGGTGGTAAGGTAGCCTTATCTTGTTTAGTTTCTTGCATTGTTTGGGCCACCCGTAAATTCAAGCAAAACGTGTTCCCAGCCATTCACACTCTTGAGAGACGAAACGAGTAATGGGTTCACTGGAAGCCTACACAAAGGTCCGATGATAATGATGAGAAACCTTACAAAAATAGCACTGGACGCTCTGGTGGTCTCTCGATAAAGATAATAAAAAGATAAATAGCGTGTACAATAAAAATAAATGATGTTCTCCCCCTTAATTTAGATTAGGGAAAATAAACACACACACGCATTATTGTGATCCTGGGTGCGGGGCAGAAAGTTGTCATTGTGACACTAAAAGTCTTGCAAATCAAGATATAAATTAATTTCCAATATCTTTGAATTTATTTTTCTTCTTCTTCTTGATACCATATTATTTTATATATACACAAACACATACACATCATGCTTCCTTTCACCGTCTGTCCTGCAACCTGCGAATTATGCGGTAATTGGCTTCCTCAACATCAGGTACAAACACAATAGAATATTCTATAGGTTACTGTTGACCCTTTTGACTCATACATGTTTGCATAATAGTCATCTTGTCCTAGAAATGGAGTGCATCCTTCTCAATGGAGTCATTCTTTTACAGAACCTGATAGTCACCTCAGTCTTATCACATCTGAAGAGTATGGTGTTCCTGGAACTGAACAAGAAGAAGAAGAGCAAGACAACTTACTACCTTCCACACCATCAACAACAGACTTATACTTGTAATATAATAATTCCACGCTCAACACTATACGATAGCTATATACATACATTAATAATACCACTCTTTTTTTCCCCTCTTCTTCTCTATACATAATATTTTTTTTTTCTTATTTAAACGCTCAATATATACCAATAAATTTTCAATTTCTGTCAATAATTTCTTTTTATTCTAAATTTGGAGATGACTCATGGTTACGATACAACGATAATTAAAAGCAAGGAGGAAAAGAAGAAGAAGCATTTCATTGTATTTTGCAGAATTGTTATTCTCCTATATAGTTGAATATTCAATACACATACAAACAAGGTGGTGCTATAATGGTCGTTTAAAATATTACGTCGTAAATTAAGAATTAACTTTGGAATAGGCTGGTTGATATGCAATCATTTGTTTTGCCCTTTTGTGGTGGTTGTGGGTTATACAAGTCGTCTTTTAGAGTTTTCTCTCTCTCCCATTATACAGAAGCTGAGCACTTTTTTGTTCTTATGAACACAACACGTTGTATCCCTTTAGGATTTTCTTCTTTTCTGTATTTTCTCATCGTCAGGAACAACCATAATAATGAAGCTAAGTTATGATATATACGTCATTATTGCTTTTTCAAAGTCATCCTCATATATTTGTTGTTACGCAAATGAAGGGCAACAACAACAACAACAACAACAAATTGCGCGGGTGATTTCTGTAAAATGGACGAATAACGAGGCAGAAAAAGAACGTGTTCATTACCATTCTTCTAGTTCTTTTTTTTTTCTACTGCAGGTGCAGCAGCAGTTGTTGTTGTTCCTGATGACATAGCGTGCTTTTTATCAAACTGACAGACGTGTACCTGTTTCTTAGGCTTGTTTCATCATGTTCGTACCACCAATTTATAATAAATTAAAGGCAATTTTACCTGTCTCTCTTCTTTTTGTTTGTGTTTAGTGTGAGAGCACCACCTCTGCGCCATGTACGACGGTAAGACGAATGAGAATTAAGAAATGCTTGTTGTTGCAATGAATTCGGTATGTTGTGTGTGTGTGTGTGTGTGTGCCTGCTAGTAAAAAAAAATATCACGTTGATATTAAAATAATATAGTGATCCCACGTTGTTTACCAAACACCACTATTTATGTTTATGACTTGTTGCTTTCTTTTCCCATTAAATCAATTTAACCTTGTACAACCATGCAAATTCATGTTGTGTGGGTCCCATTTTTGAAAGCAGGGCACTAAAATACTCCAAAATGTCAAAAAACGAATAAATAATAAAAAAAAAAGTCACTTTTAGAATAGCAGTTGGAATTTCTCTGTGAGAAGGGTGGAACTTACTCGAAAAATAAGTCTATTACCCTTCTCTTCTTTTTCGAATAATATCATGTACCAACCTGACGCTCAAAGTTCAAATTTGTTCTTGGGCGGTGAAAGAACCACTGGTCAAGATGTGCGTTCTAGCAATGGTAACACTCGCCCCAAGTTGTGTTCCTGTAAACGTCCTCGACTAACAAACAGCGTGCATATATAGTACTCGCTGCTGCTTCCATTGCCAATATTGTCAAGAGTTCTTTAGGTCCAGTCGGCCTCGACAAAATGCTCGTAGATGAAATCGGTGTAAATAACGACATCTCATTCTTCACCGTGGACTTTCATGGACACTAACCCACCACCTTTTTATTTTTGCAGGATGTCACCATTAGTAACGATGGTGCAACTATTTTACAGATGCTTGAAGTAGAGCATCCCGCAGGAAAAGTACTTGTTGAACTTGCACAACAACAAGACCGTGAAGTAGGCGACGGTACGACTTCTGTGGTAATTATTGCTGCCGAGCTATTGAAGCGAGCCAACGAGCTTGTCAAAAACAAAATTCACCCTACAACCATTATCACTGGATACCGTTTAGCCTCCAAGGTGGCATGCAAGTTTATCGCTGATCAGATGGCTGTGAGTGTCAGCTCGCTTGGAAAGGAATGTTTAGTCAATGCAGCAAAGACCTCGATGAGCAGTAAAATTATTGGATCGTAAGTGATGGTGCTAACGTACACACTAAGAGTTCTTTAGGTCCAGTCGGCCTCGACAAAATGCTCGTAGATGAAATCGGTGTAAATAACGACATCTCATTCTTCACCGTGGACTTTCATGGACACTAACCCACCACCTTTTTATTTTTGCAGGATGTCACCATTAGTAACGATGGTGCAACTATTTTACAGATGCTTGAAGTAGAGCATCCCGCAGGAAAAGTACTTGTTGAACTTGCACAACAACAAGACCGTGAAGTAGGCGACGGTACGACTTCTGTGGTAATTATTGCTGCCGAGCTATTGAAGCGAGCCAACGAGCTTGTCAAAAACAAAATTCACCCTACAACCATTATCACTGGATACCGTTTAGCCTCCAAGGTGGCATGCAAGTTTATCGCTGATCAGATGGCTGTGAGTGTCAGCTCGCTTGGAAAGGAATGTTTAGTCAATGCAGCAAAGACCTCGATGAGCAGTAAAATTATTGGATCGTAAGTGATGGTGCTGGGAAAACAACCAGTGGGGATAATTAACACGTTTGTTAGTGATTCCGATTTCTTTGCCAACCTCGCTGTGGAATCCATGTTGGCTGTCAAAACAACCAATACACGCGGCAAAGCCAAATATCCAGTCAAGGCTGTCAACATTTTAAAGGCACACGGTAAATCAGGTCGTGAATCTGCATTTGTCCGTGGTTATGCATTGAACTGTACAGTGGCTTCTCAAGCAATGAAGAAGTGGGTGAAGAATGCTAAAATTGCTTGTTTGGATATGAACCTTCAAAAGGCACGTATGCACCTTGGCGTCAATATTGTTGTGGATGATCCAGATAAATTAGAGGATATTCGAAAGAGAGAAATTGAAATCACAACAGAGCGTATACAAAAGATTTTGTCTACAGGAGCCAATGTCATTTTAACAACAAAGGGTATTGATGATTTGTGCCTCAAGCTTTTCGTTGAAGCAGGCGCTATGGCAGTACGTCGTTGTAAAAAGGAGGATTTAAAGCGTATCGCCAAGGCCACGGGTGCTACACTCGTTTCTTCTTTGGCCAATTTGGATGGTGAAGAAACATTTGAATCCAGTTATCTTGGTCAAGCAGAGGAAGTTGTACAAGAACGCATCTCAGACGATGAATGTATTTTGGTGAAGGGCACAAAGATTCAAAATTCTGCTTCTATTATTTTACGTGGTGCTAACGACTTTATGTTGGATGAAATGGAAAGATCTTTGCATGATGCTCTTTGCGTAGTCAAGCGTACTTTAGAGAGTAACAGTGTTGTCCCTGGTGGTGGTGCTGTTGAGTCTGCTCTCAGTATCTATCTCGAGAATTTCGCTACTAGCGTTGCTTCTCGTGAACAACTGGCTATCGCTGAATACGCAAATGCTCTTTTGGTGATCCCCAAGACTTTGGCTGTCAACGCCGCTAAAGATTCCATCGATTTAGTCGCTAAGCTTCGTGCTTACCACAATGCTGCCTTTATGGATGGTGCCAATGAACGTAGACGTGCATTGAAATATTACGGTTTAGAATTAATCAACGGTGGTGTGCGTGATAATTTGAATGCAGGTGTCTTAGAACCTGCCATGTCCAAGATCAAATCACTCAAGAGTGCAACTGAAGCTGCTATCGCCATTTTGAGAATCGATGATATGATTAAAGGTAAGATAATTCTATTGAGTTTGCACTGCTTCGCCTTGTATTAATAACTTTTATTTTGCTGCAGTTACACCTCCTCCACCTGCTCAAGATGATGGCCATGGCCATTAAATGTAAAAGTAAAATAAAATATATTTGTTGTAAATTATGATTTTATTTGGCGTGGAGCTCTACTAGTTTGATTCACTGCTCCATAACTCTTCTCTTTCCTTATACAATGCTTCAGCCCAAGCCTTGACTGTGGGATGAGCAAATTTACCACGAGTAGAATCAAAGAAGCCTTGCAGTTTCTTTTTATCAGCTATAAAGATATATGCATGAGTAAACCATTTTGACAGCTGTCAATTTATATTCTTCCTTACATTTCTCATATTCTAAAGCTTGAACAATCATTTCAAACTTGTCTAAATCCTTGACGAAAAGAGCTTCTGGTGTTTTAGCATCTTCGTATTCGTGCCATAAATCGACAATTTCGTTTGCTGTCTCTGTATTTCCTAAAGACTCTTTGAAGCCATCCATAGCATTCTAATGTATGTTTTGTAGTTTAGTGAGTGGTGTCACGCTATTTGCATAAAAGTTCGAAATACCTTTTCCATAGTGAACTTGTCTTCTTTACTAACACCAGCGTGAGGTGTAATGTCTCCCTGTAAAACGTGAACAGAGCGATTAGCTTCTAGATGTCGAGTTTACAGTATGAATGTGTCTTTCTTACAACAACAGCTTCAGCGAGATCATGAACAATAGCCATTTGAATACATCTAATAAAGTTCGAGACACTGTTAACATGGCAGTCTACATAAGAATAAGGTGTGTGCTATTTACTTTTCACGATTGATAGAGGGATCGTTGACTAGCATGGCCATGACACCCATACGATGCATATGATCAGCAATAGATTCAGCACCTTTGATACCGTTGTCTAACCAACCGGTTCTCTTTGTTCTCTATGTATCGTTAAAGTCAATATTCTCTGATATTAGAAGAGTGCTCTCCGTACTTGATAGTTACTTTGAGGTTTTCAATGACATGCAAGAAACGAATGACGTTTGTAGGGTTAGACTGGGCCATTTTTTTTTATGAATTTAAGTCAAAAAGTCAAAAAGATGAGTGGATTTAGAGCGATAAATTTTACAGTTTTTTTTTTATTAGGGCTTAATGTATGCAATGTTAGTTTTTCTTATATATCCAAAATTTAAGAGAGAGAAAAAAAAAAAGAGTGTTTATATAGGAGGTGGTGGTGGTGGTGGATGGAGGGTAGAATCTAATTATTGTTCCAAGAAGAAGTAGTTGCCACTGTTCTTTTGTTCTTGATCAAGTTGAGAGTCGAGCTTGTTAATTCTAGGTCTGTAGTTGGTAGGATCACGACGGAAGGTGATTTGAAGAGAAGCCAAGAACTTGTTCATACCAGTCAACAAGGATTGAGGAGTGTTAGCAACAGCGTGAACGGAAGGAGTACCTTCGTAGACAACGACACGATCAGCAAGATAAGTAGCCATGATGAAATCGTGTTCTACAATGAAAGCAGTTCTCTTGAAGTGAATAATGAAACGCTTAATCACCTTGGCGGCAATAATACGTTGTTCGGAATCGAGGTAAGCAGAAGGTTCATCAATAAGATAAATATCAGCGGGTTGACCCAAAGCAAGAACAATAGCAACACGTTGCAATTCACCACCGGACAAATGCATCACTTCTTGATCAATGATATTTTCAATATTTAAGGGCTTGATAACATCAGTGTTGAATTGAGGGTTAAGGAAAGCACCCTTGATCTTCTTCAAGAACAACATTCTAACAGTACCCTTGAACTTGGGAGAAATCTTTTGGGGTTTGTAAGAAACGTTTAATTGAGGGACCTTGCCTTCACCATCAGGCTTAAGAAGACCAGCCAAAAGACGAATAAAAGTAGATTTACCAGTACCGTTTTGACCCAACATGACAATAATTTCAGAGTCTTGGAACTCACCAGCTTCAACATTCAATTTGAAATCACCAAGGACCTTTTCCATCTTGGGATATTTGTAAGAGTTGACTTTGGAGACAGAAACTTCGTTGGCAGTTTCAGCAATCTTGAAAGTCAAGGATTCTTCACGGAAACGCAAATTCTCGGTAGGAATGTTACCATCCAAGAAGATGTTGATACCTTCACGAACAGAGTAAGGTAAAGTAACGACACCATAAGCAGAAGGTCTACCGTAAAGAATACAAATATAATCTGAAAGATAATCAAGGACAGACAAATCGTGTTCTACACAAATGATATAAGTGCTTGAAGAAAGAAGAGAACGAATGACACGGGCAGCGTTCAAACGTTGCTTTACATCCAAATAAGAAGAAGGTTCATCAAACATATAAACATCAGCTTGTTGAACAGCGACAACACCAATAGCAAATCTTTGCAATTCACCACCAGAAAGTTGACCCACTTCACGACTAAGAACGTCCTTGAGATCCAACATATCAATCATCTCTTCCAAATTATTACGTTCGTGCTTATCTTCCAAAAGTTGAGACACTGTACCGCTAACAACCTTGGGGATGTGATCGACGTATTGAGGCTTAATGATGGCCTTCAAGTTATCCTCTAAAATCTTGGTAAAGTAATTTTGTAATTCAGAACCACGGAAGTACTTTAAAATGTCTTGCCAGTCAGGAGGGGCATCAAATTTACCCAAATTAGGCTTCATTTTACCAGAAAGAATCTTTAAAGCTGTAGACTTTCCGATACCGTTAGTACCAACTAAACCCAAAACTTGACCAGGACGAGGTACAGGCAAACGATGAAGTTTGAAAGAATTGGCAGAGTAACGATGAGTGACTTCTCCTTCGAGGTTAGTAGGTAAATTGATGATATGAATGGCACCGAAGGGACACTTCTTTACACAAATACCACAACCAATACAAAGCTCTTCGGAAATGAAGGAAATCTTGGAAGTACCTTCGACTTCGATACAGAGCTTACCTATTGAATGTGTTAATACACTCCTTCTTCTTCTCTGCATACAGTACACACAACACAACTCTTTACTTACCCATACGGTTCACAGGACAAGAACGCTTACTATAAAAATGATGAATACATGTTATTTCCAGTGAACAATAAGGTTGACGTCATAAAGCAAAAGTGTGAGTTTACCATTCTTGTCTACACTTCTTGGGTTTGCACTTATCAGCGCTAACAATAGCAATACGGGTAAGTTTATCACTCATTTATGAGAATGGGGGGTTTGACGTGAAGTGTTAAAGTGTAAGAAAGGGAAAAAAAATTAGAAGTTTTTTTTGTAAAGGGAAATTAACACTCCACGTACTAAAAATGCGTCGTTGCTCTCAAAATTTTTTTGAAAAGGAGCTAAGCCACAATTTCAAACCCTAAAAAGAGAGCACAGGGTAGTGACACTAAGGCCTTCTTTTCTGTGGTGTGTGAATTTGCATGAGTGCATGCTTACATCACACTATGTGTTTGTGCATTTTGTGTGGAAACGGTAACACTTTGATCATCACTTGTCTCTTTTGCCCTGCATTGACGCACAGCATGGAGTTGATGGAAGGTAGTTCCTAATAGCATTTACAACGTCCCTGAGCATATTCTATGTCCTATTCTAAGCTTAAAAACTACTTCTTCCGCAGAATTATAGCTAAATTCACATGCTTGAATATAAGCTGGCTGGATCATGATCTGGCCAGTTACCAGAAATATGCAGAGCGGTCATTCAACTGAGTCGCTGCTGGCTAGCCGCTGCCGCTGACTTACTTCGCTTGAGCATAAAAGTCCGTCCCCTCTTTTTTTGCTTTATATACAAGATGAGTTCAATAGAAACAAAGTTTAGGTCACTGAGTAAATTAGCAGCAGAGTGTCAAAGACAAGTAGAGAGACTATACCATGTTGACTCCATCACTGTACAAAAAGAAGTAGCAGATTTGATTAAATCCAACATTCGCTGCTTAGAACAAGACATTGAGGTATTTGACAAACACACAGATGAAAAGCGTGCACTGTAGTAAATGAAAGAGATGCATAGGTTGTTAAACAATTAGCAGAAGAAGAGGACCGAGAAGCGTCCAAAATGGCCATCTTGAATAGACTTGGAGAATACGAGAACCAGCTGCGACAGTAAGCATAATGAAAAATTTAGAGAGTGGGATAAATTATTGATTGACTTGTAAATATAGACTACAAGTCAATTCACGCCAGTCGATATTAAGGTCCAAGAAGAGAGTGGATGAACAAGAAAAGAAGGACCGTGAAGAGCTCTTCGGCGTTGGTAGAAGAATAAACGGAAAGAGTTTTACAGAACAGTATGAATTAAAGCAACGTGGAGCACAAAGAGGGTAAATATTTTACGATATGCAAGCAGCTTAAAATTTCATGGCTAAACAATTTGCAATAGTCAACATGATGAATCACTATTGCGTGCTTCTTCCGATGTAACCGAAGCTTTAAAACGAACAAGTACTCTCATGCAGCAAGAGTTGGAAAAGAGCTCATTTTCTGCCAGCATGCTCGGTAAAAATTGTTTTAAAACACTATTTTTAGGCATTTTAACCTTATACTGCTGTTATACTGTTTAGCCGAATCTTCCAAAACGCTATCATCTACTTATACGGAATATCAAAATCTGGGTTCCTTGGTGCACATTTCTAAAAGAGTGATTACTCAGCTAGAAGCCTCAGATTGGTTCGATCGGCTCTTGCTCTTATTTGGTTTACTCTTATTTTGCTCGGTTGTGTTGTATATTATAAAGAAAAGAACTTGGGATGTAGGCATTTCTTGGGTTGCGTGGATAACACAAACAAAAAAGAGTAGTAAATCAGCAGTAATCACGGCAATCACAAAGACGGTGCTAGCGACCCCTACCGTAGAATCTGTAATCATGGCTACTACTACATCCATTCTAAGTAGTAGTAGTAGCAGTAGCAGTAGTAGTCTAAGTGAAAGCATTATTGCTACTGTGACAACGACAGGCCTATCTGCTATCACCTACACGTCCCCGGTTATAAGCTTAATCAAAGATGAACTGTAAGGTTATTTGATGATTCATGGTAACACGGCCAATTGCCATAGGATAGTATTTAAATTGGAAGTGAAAATCTTTATCAAATGAGATTTGTTTCCTTAAAAGATAAAAAAAGTATTTTAAACGCCGTTATTGCTCACAACTGAAATAATAAAAAGCCCCCACATCGTTTTTTTTCTCACTCTTTTTCCCTTTTGATTTACCTTTCACTTCTTACACTTTTTTTTTTATTTATTTCCTTTCTTTCAACCAAGGAATACTTAAAGAAAAAACAAATCCCCTCTCTTCTCATCTTATTATAACCCCCTTCTTTTATTATTAAATTCAACATGGAGATTGCTTTGATGCAAGCAAAGAAGTCTTGCCCTTTTATTCATGTGGCTTCCGCTTCTTCACTTCGTAGACTCACCACGACTGGTCCTAACCAAGCTATGAGTCCATTGATGACTAAGGCTAAGCAATGCCCCATCATGAGCCAAGCTATTTCTTCTCGCTCAATTTCTACTTCCAGCGTTGTTTCTCAAACTCCTTCCAAGCCTTTAAAGGCAACTGCTGGTAAAGTTCTATTAAAAAAATATTTTAAAACAATAGGACGGAGATACTAAAGATTTTTTTTTTTTTTTTTTTTAACGTTCCTTAGTCAGCAGTCACGGACAGGGTCCCGTTGCTCCCACTGCCACTGCTGTTTCTCATGGCGTCAAGAAGCACTTTGATTATGAAAGCTTCTACCAAGAGGAATTGGAAAAGAAGCACAAGGATAAGAGTTACCGTTACTTCAACAATATCAACCGTTTAGCTCAAAAGTTCCCTCGTGCTCATACCGCTCGTGTTACTGATGAAGTAACTGTTTGGTGTGCCAATGATTATTTGGGTATGGGAAGAAGTCCCGTTTTGACCGATAATATGAAGTATGTCTCCGATATTTGTTTGTTTGTAACAAAAAAAAATTTCCCCGCTCAATGTTAACTAACACCATTGTTACTTTTATAGACGCACTTTGGACCGTTATGGTGCCGGTGCTGGTGGAACACGTAATATTGCTGGAAATGCTGATCTTCACTTACGTCTTGAGTCTGAGTTGGCTGACCTTCACCATGCTGAAGGCGCCCTCGTTTTCTCTTCTTGTTACGTTGCCAACGACGCAACCCTCTCCACTTTAGCTTCCAAGTTACCTGGTTGTGTCATCTTTTCTGATGCCTTAAACCATGCTTCCATGATTCAAGGTATGCGTCACTCTGGCGCTCAAAAGAAGATTTTCCGTCACAATGATATGGAACATCTCGAACAATTATTACAATCTGTCGACCCTAGTGTCCCCAAGATTATTGCTTTTGAATCTGTTTATTCCATGTGTGGTTCCATTGGTCCTATTCGTCAAATCGTTGATTTGGCCAAGAAGTACGGTGCCATTACTTTCCTTGACGAAGTACACGCTGTAGGCATGTACGGTCCACGCGGTGCTGGTGTTGCTGAGCATCTTGATTATGATTTGAATGCTGCTGATCCTCGTCGTGGTAATGGTAGTATTCTTGATGAAATTGATATCTTTACCGGTACACTCGGTAAGGCTTATGGTGTTGTTGGTGGTTACATTGCAGGTTCTGCTTATTTGGTTGATATGATCCGTTCTTACGCTCCTGGTTTCATCTTCACCACCTCCTTGCCTCCCGCTGTCGTCTCCGGTGCTATGGAGTCTGTCAAGTACCTCAAGGAATCCAGCGCTGAACGTAACCTTCAACAAATCAACACCCGTACTGTCAAGTCTCGTTTGGGTGATATCGGTATCCCTGTGATTCCTAACCCCTCTCACATTGTCCCCGTTCTTTTGGGTGACGCCGCTGCTGCCAAATTGGCCTCTGATGAGCTTTTGTCTGAACACGATATTTACGTTCAAAGCATCAACTACCCCACTGTTCCCGTCGGTGAAGAACGTCTTCGTATCACTCCCACCCCTGGTCACAACAGTCTCATGATTGACGAACTCGTTCATTCTCTCGACAAGATTTGGACTCGTTATGGTTTCAAGCGTGTTGAGGATTGGACTGCCCAAGGTGGTTGTGCCGGCGTTGGCATTGAAAACTCTCCTCAACCCACCCCCATGTGGACCGATAAGCAATTGGGTCTTGATAAGATGGACAACGAGAAGGAACAAGCTGTTTCTAACACTGTCGTTTAAAACTTTCAGCTTTTCACTCACTCAACACTACTACTATTTTTTTTTGGCTTTTTTTTTTCAATTCAATAAATCACGACCTCACTTCTAAAGTGAAGTTTAGTTTTTTGACTGGGGAATTTCTTTTGTGTCGTTATCTTATCTTTTTCCATTATGAGCGTAAAATTATTGACGACCCAGGGTTGGCTTTTCTTTGAGTCACCTTGGGCCTTGTGAAACGTGAAATTGTTTCAACGTAATTCACACAGCAGATGACTGGTCGGTTATTGCGCATATAGGCCCCGAAAAATGCGAGAGAGAGACAGAGGTTATCAAGATTAGATGCTTATGGTAATGTAAGCGCGCAGCTCATAGGTAGACACGTACTATACTGATGATCTTTTATTTACTCGTAATATACAAAGAACTCTGGATTAAAGTTAAACCTATTTCACTTTCACATGGTTGTGTGGGGTTCTCACAATACATGCGCAAATCCAAATGAAGAATCAAAGATTTGTAAGAGCGAAAGCGAAACTTTAATCATCATTAGTAAACTTTCCAATTGTAGAGAGTAGCAAAAGTTCAATCTCAAGAGGGATGATGATCATCTGTAGTGCACCCCAAACACGAGGTGAAATGCCAAACAATTACGTTTTTTAATCATTCTAAAAAGAAAGCTGAAAAACACAACTCTCACAAACGTGTGTGTCTTGCACATACTTTAAAGTAACATGTTTGCTCCACATATTTCACAGCATACCAGTCTAAACTTAATAAATTATACATACCATGTTTTCTTAGATCATATGTACTTTTCAAACAAAGGGTAGTGCAATGCATGAACTGATTTTTTTTTTTCACCTTGAATTAGAGTTATATATGTGATATCTGATTGACTAAATGCTGCAGGGATGTTTTGTATGTGCACTGTATTTATACGGCTAAAAGAATGACATAGTTTAAATAAATAAGCATTTATTGTAGTGGAAGGTTCCATGTAATATACTTTTATGTACTTTTGCAGAAAAAGAAATTCAATAGCCTAAAAACATAGAGTAGTGTATAGGCGAGACTCTTTTTATGTAGAGCTACTGTATTGTTGTACATGAACATTAGATATGTATTTGAAACCGACTACGCGTCAATGCACCAAGCAACCTTCCAATCTAGCACTCCACCCTGATCAATGCTGTCTATATTTTTCTAATTGTACTCATATAATGCGTATGAATACCGGGGGAGGGCATCTTCGGGTATGTACCGCTACTCCGAGTGAGCGACGAAGGTTCTACAACACCATCCTCATTCGTAGTCAACAAACTTCTCCATAGCATATACAAGCTTTAAGAAGGACAGTTTATGTGTATTAAAGTCATAACTTTATTTTTTTTTATAAATTCTTAAAGAATTAATGTGTATGAACAAGAGAAAAACGGATAGTAAAATATTAAATGTAAATGGGTGTGGTGAAAGGGAAAGAGAGAGCCTGACGGGATAAAATATAAGAAATAGGCGAATAGTGTAGATTTTAAGAAGGAAAAGGACGTCTATATTACATGTAAAAGAAGAAGAAGAAAAGAAAAAAGTGATAAAGTACAAAAAAAAAGTACAAGTGCATTATACTTGAGTTTCGTCTCTTACGGGTTCTTGCACTTTTTCTTCTTCTTTGTCTTCTTGCATTTCCATGGCGACTTCTTCCTCTGGGACTGGGGGAGCAGTAGCAGCAACAGCATCCACAGCAGCAATAGATGGTGTAGTTGTAACAGATTCCTCAGGCTTGATAGGGGCAGGTTGAGGTACTTCAAAGGGGACTTGTTGATAATGCTCATCTGCAGCAGGTGATGGGGCATTATTTCCTTCGTCCTCTTCTTCGGCGTCGGCATCTTCGTCTTCGTCTTCTTCCATTTCTTCGTCGCTTAAGGCTTCTTCATTTTTGACAGGATCAACCTTTGTCTTCTTTCTATTGGTACTTGAGCCCGTGTTTGATTTACGCTTTCTAGCTTGACGGATGGTTAAGGGTTTAGGGTTCAAAACTAAATCACAAAGTGAATCTATACGGCGAGCAACAACCAGATCTCTGGGCCATACAAATTTACTTGTGGATTTATCGTCATCCTCTCCTTCCGCTTCCGTTTCCTCATCATCCCCAACAAGGCTTTGCTTGACGTGGTAGAAAGGTAAATCAGGGTCTTCTATAATCAAATCAGTGCGGCCAATACCGTGCTTGCAAATAGCTTCTAATAACGCCTTATCATGTTTAGGAACCTCCCACCATCTACAATGAAGAAAATCAGCGTTAGAATATATTCTAGTGTAAAAAAAAACCAAATATCACTTACGTTGGTAAACCAGAGGTCTTTCTAGCTTTAAGTAAGAACGAGTCAAGATCAGGGTGAAGTAACACCTTTTCACGAATCGTGTTCATTTGATCGATGCGCTTCAAGGAACGACGTGCTTTATCATAAGGTACAACACTATCATGATCGTCTCTGGAATTCTCGTTGGGTTCCACACTAGATTCACGACTACCACCATCCACATGTTCCTTTGGAGAAGAGACGGGTGTTTCATCTGCATTCGCAGGGGCAGCAGCTTGACCGGTAAATCAGGGTCTTCTATAATCAAATCAGTGCGGCCAGTACCGTGCTTGCAAATAGCTTCTAATAACGCCTTATCATGTTTAGGAACCTCCCACCATCTACAATGAAGAAAATCAGCGTTAGAATATATTCTAGTGTAAAAAAAAACCCAAATATCACTTACGTTGGTAAACCAGAGGTCTTTCTAGCTTTAAGTAAGAACGAGTCAAGATCAGGGTGAAGTAACACCTTTTCACGAATCGTGTTCATTTGATCGATGCGCTTCAAGGAACGACGTGCTTTATCATAAGGTACAACACTATCATGATCGTCTCTGGAATTCTCGTTGGGTTCCACACTAGATTCACGACTACCACCATCCACATGTTCCTTTGGAGAAGAGACGGGTGTTTCATCTGCATTCGCAGGGGCAGCAGCTTGACCATTTTCACTGACATAACGTTTTACAGATTCTTCACAGGCAGCGTACACCTCTCTATAATGTTGAGTGAGTGCATCGTCCGTTTTCTTCTCGAGTCCAGCGATTTCCTTGAAACGGCCCCACAAAAAGTCGTCCTCGTCACGTTCAACACCAAAGGACATGAGGGTCTTGAGGAAATCACTCTTGTTCTTCTTGGTCCAACGGTTAGAGACTTCAGATTGTCTGGCACGTTGTCTTTGGGCAGCACGTGTTTCCTTTTGACGTTGACGGGTTTGACGGTCATTTTCCTTCTTTTCGACCTTTTCTTGCATCTTTCTCTTACGGTTGCTGTTGGCACGCTCTCTCAAGAACGCAGCAATAATACGACGAAGACGCATACCGATATCAGCCTTGGAGGGCCAGACATACACCTTGTTCTTGTCGTCAAAGTCCTCGTCATCCGAGTAGTCTTTGTCGTTCTTGTCCTCATAATCACTATCATCATCACGCTTGATGGCAGTCTTTTTGGCGATGAAAGGTGCGGGTTCGACAGAAGGTTGTCTGCTGCTATCGTCGTTTTTGTCGTTGGCGGGAGTAGCATCGTCGTCTTCCAACACACCCGATTGACTATCGTCATATTTGCGGCCATAGAAGGTGAATTCGGGGTCATTGCGCATAGCCAAGTATTGTTGATAACCGTGCTTACAAATACCCAACAAGAGGCAACGATCTTCATTTTCACCCCACCAGGGAGCAGGAGGTAATCCAGTGACCTTGGGCATCTCTAAAGCCTTGGCTTCTTCCCAATCGGTAGGCACAATCTTGTCGCGAATCAAATGAAGCATTTGGATACGAAGCAAGAAGTTACGTCCCTTGCGTTCCACATGATCAATGTATTCCTCAGGCGCTTGGATCAAAAAGGACTTGAATTCAGCAATTTGCTTCTTGGTGGCGCCAATATAGGGGATGCTTTCGTTCTTCTTGACTTCATCACGAGCATCGTTGATCAAAATGTTCTTGATATCCTGAACAAGCTTGCGATCTTCTTCTGTGGTTTTCTTGACGTTTTCAAGCACAGGCAAAACTTTACGCATCAATGCACGAGTGACGGCCTTCAAATCCTTTTCAGTACGACGAGGGAAGTGAGCCACCATCAAGTTCCAACTACCGTAACCGTAGATCATCAATTTACGTTCGTACTTGGTCTTTTCAGATAAGGTCCAGGGACGGACTTGATCGCTACGACCACCACGACGAGAGGATTTAGGTTCGAGTTCTTCTTCGTAAGCAGCATCCGAATCACCGGCGTCATCATTGGAGGAATAAGATCCGTCGGCAGGACGAGAACCAAAGCGTTGGACTTGACGTCTGCGACGAGGCATAGACACAATCAATGTATTTTCATCAGGAAGTTCGGTGGTATCAATTTGAGCCTTGGCAGCCCATTTTTCCCAGAAATCAGGATCGTCCAAATCGACACCAGCGTTATCATCGTCCACGGCAGCGGAGAAGGTGGCCTTGGAGAAGACGGAGCCCTTTTCATTGCCTTCGTGTCTGATGACGGTGGTACGACGTTCAAGAATTTGATCGATATCTTCTTCACAAAACTTGGCACTGGCTTCATCATCCAACATGGCACCATAAGCACCCTTCTTTAACAAATCTTCAATTTCCTTACGATTCAATTCGGCCGTCTTGTTGGTGCTTCCATCATCGTGTGTACCCATGACAGCTTTATCAAGACCCAGCTTCATACCAGCACGATCAAACATGTCCTTTTCATAGGTGTTGGCACAGATCAAGCGGTAAATCTGAACAGGCTTGGTTTGACCGATACGATGACAACGGGCTTGAGCTTGCAAATCGTTTTGAGGATTCCAATCACTGTCGAAAATAATACATGTATCAGCAGCGGTCAAGTTGATACCCACACCACCGGCTCTGGTACATAGTAAAAAGACAAAAGATTCTTCAATGGGTAAAGTAGAAAATCTATCAATGGCAGCTTGACGTTGATCACCAGGAACACTACCGTCAATGCGTTCATAAGCATAACTACGACCACGAAGGTAATCGGCCAAAATATCCAAACAACTACGATGGGGGAGAATGAGTATACGTATGAGACATCTACTATTTGGTTTCTTACCTTGTGAATTGAGAGAAAATCAACACTTTATGGTTGCCCTGAATCAATTTTCTCAAAAGCTTATCAATCAACACCAATTTACCCGATGATTGGACGAGACAGTTGAATTGCTGCTCTTGCGAGCCAGTAGCGTTACATTCAGAAACAATGACATCCTCAGCACCTTCCAAGAGATAAGGATGGATACAACATTTACGAAGTTGCATCATGATGTTACGCAAATGAGGCATTTCCTTGTTACCTATTTTATCACATACGCGTTAGTCAAAACCCTCCTCACTCTAGATTATTACACTTGAAACTTACTCTTTGTGCCCTTCTTCAAGAAACTAAAGTTCTTTTCAAGAATAGCTCTGTACCACTTCTTTTGAGGATTGGTCAACTCAACTTCAATGACAGTTTCTTCCTTGACGGGGATGGTCTTTTCCACATCTTCCTTGAAACGTCTCAACATGATGGGTTGCAATAAAGCTTGGAGTTTTTCGACTTCGTGAGCAGATTTCAAAGAACCGTACTCGGAGAAGAAATATTCTTCGTCGTTGTAAATATCGGGTTGCATGAATTGAAGCAAACTGTAAAGTTCACCCAAGTTATTTTGTAAAGGTGTACCTGTCAACAATAACTTGTGATCCATGTAAAAGGTTTTCAAGATTTCCAACACCTTTGAGTTTTTGTTCTTTAAACGATGCGCTTCATCAAACACACCACATCTCCAGGGGATATCCTTCAAGGTCATGGCACCAGCGGAGGCCATTTCGTAGGTAGTGATCAACACATCAAACTTGAACTTGTTGGGGATGGTATTTCCTTCCATGTCTTGGTAATGGAATTCAGTCTCGACAATCAAATTACGAGCCATGGTGCTACCACGGAAATCAATGACATTTAAATCAGTCCAAGCGTTGAAAGCACGCGTCCAGTGAGGGATAGTGGATAAAGGAGCAATGATCAAAAAGGGACCACGGATTTGAAGGTTTTGATAGATGTCGTTTAACAGAGCAACAGATTGAACTGTCTTACCCAAACCCATTTCATCCGCCAAGATACAGGATCTGAATGAATAGTAACAATATCTCAACCAGTTAAGACCTTCTAATTGATAAGGACGTAAGGAATTGTTGTATTTGTAAGCAGGCGAGGCAGCATAATGAGTGAAGCGACTGACATCAGGACGAGGAGGACTAGGCCCCGTCTTTTCTTGAGGAATGACTTTTCTAGCCAAAAATTCATCCAGCAAGACACTATCACATTTACGAACATCCTCTTCTGTTTCCCAAGTAGAAGCATCATAGAATGAACCATTCCATTTCACGAGATAGTACACTCTACTTTCTCCAGTGGCAGGGTCTTCCAATTCACCATCATCAATCACACGATCCATCTTGAGATATTCTTTGAAATCTTCACCCTTGTCGCCATCTGCATGATATTTTTGCAAGAACTTCTTTACACGATGTTTACCCAAGTGCTCATTTTCAATCTGCTCAAGAGGCACCCATTCCACGTGAAGGAAACTGGTGTTTTTATACTTGATCAACAACTCTTCGTCGCCTGTGTCTTCGTTTCTTCTATAATCAAGAATACGCTCAAACACTTTAGTGCCCATAGGGATCATCACAGGCTCTTCAGGTTCAGCAGCAACTGCCGCAGCATTGTTCTTTTTCTTTGAATGACCTTCATCGCTGTCGTCAAAATCACTACCAGCGGAAGCTTCCGATTCCTCAGATTCAAGATCCTACCACACAAGCTATTAATAATCATGCCAACATGTTCAAGTTACTCTTTATAACTTACAAAATCCTCTTCCTCTTCAGAAGACATATCGTAAACACGCTTCTTTTTTGTGGCATTTCTGGTGGGTCGTTTGGGACGATTTTGCTCAGCCAGTTGACGTTGTTGCATTTGCTGTTGATGCAAATGTTGTTGTAACTGAATTTGATGTTGCTGTTGCATCATGAAATGTTGTTGTTGCTGTTGGTGGTGGTGTTGATTAGGCAAAGGCTGTAATTGATGGAAACGTGGATCGAATCCTTGTTGTTGCATCATCATTTGTTGACGTCGCATTTGTTGACGTTGAAGCTGTTGTTGATAAGCTTGCATTTGTTGTGGCGTCAATTGTTGTTGAGGATAACCGTTTGGTGGACGAGGTTGTCCGTAACCAGGTGGAAACTGTTGTTGTGGTGGAGGTCTCATCTGTTGCTGTGGAGAATGTTGTGGTTGTTGTTGTTGTGGTTGTTGCTGCATCATGGGACGGTTCATCATTGGATTGTACATCAAGTTGGGATTAGGAGGACGATTACCAATGGGTGAAGTATTCATCAACATGGGAGAAATCTGCTGTTGTGGAGAAGGTTGTTGCTGTTGAGGAGGAGGAGGTCTATGTTGAGGAGAATAATTATTGTAGCCATTAGGGTTATAACCTTGTTGCTGTTGCTGTTGTTGCTGTTGTTGTTGTTGTTGTTGTTGTAATTGGTGTTGTTGCTGCGCTCTCAAGTAGTTCATTTGCTGCTGTTGAAGTTGTTGAGGAGACGTAGCTTGACGTTGCTGTTGTTGCTGCTGCTGCAAGAACTGCTGTTGTTGATAAAAGAAAGTAGGATCGACGTTAGGATTACCAGCAAAGTTATGATTAGGTTGCTGCATATTCATCAAATTTTGTGGTTGTTGCTGTAATTGTTGTGGTTGTGGTTGATTAGGACTGTTCATGCCATAACCAGGATTTGACATGTAGTTCCCGTAACCATCTCTTTGTTGTGCCATTTTGATTTACAAAAGAGAAAAAAAAAAGTCTCCGTTACGATTCGAGATTTTCTTCTTCTTTTTTACTTTCAAATAATACAAAAAGATAGGCTTCTTCTTTTCTTTCACTACTATTGTCGTCTAATGGAAAAGAAGTCTCCTACAATTAAAGAAAGATGGGTGAATATAAAAAAAAATACACAAAAAAAAGTTTTTATTCGCTATTTTTCCCATTTTTTACGAAAGCATCATTGGTTCGTGTTCGCGTTCTGAATGAAGAGCGATAAAGAAAGAGTTGACGTGTTGCACCAAAAAAAAAAAATCAACGTAACCCTTTCCTTTACACTTTCTCTTCTTTAAGATAAAAAAGTCGTTTACTTACCAAAATACTACTACTTTGTTGAAATGACGTTGTTCGAATGCAGGAAAAAAAAAAGGTTCCTTGAATCTCTCTCTCTTTTTTTTTTTTACTTTTTTTTTTCAAAAAAGTCCTTTCTTTATGAAAAAATAAGAAAAAATAATCCTCTTCAGAAATATTATAAAAGAGAGATAAAATAACAAAAAAATAAAAAAAAATACCTTTAATAACAATCATTTTTATTTAAATTTTTTATTCACCCCAGTCAGTCCACCACTCAGTGGCGTCGACAATATGGCTCATTTTTTAATTCATTTTGCACCCCTTTTTTTTTTTCATTAAGGCCGTTTGTTCTACTTCTTACGGTTACTATGCAAAGCAAAGATGAAATTATTATGGTAGCCATGGCAACAAATGACCAATAAAATAACGCTAGTCAACAACCTTATCAAATTTATTCCTCAACTACTATAAAAAAAAAGAAATTCTGTGTATATAGTATCATCCTTCCCATTTCTGAAAATGTGAGACACAAAATGAACAATAATCAACTTACCGTGAGATTCTGCAAAGGGAAAAAAAATATAATTCAATCTCAACTCTTCTGACTCAGCAAAAGGACTTTTTTTTTGATAGTATAAAACGAGCCCACCGTGAATAATATTGTAAAAGGAAAGATTTACTTGTTTGTTTATCATAAACAAAGAGTAGTTGCTGCGTTCTTCTCTTTTTTAACAAGAACTATGGGTGACGATCAAAAGAAATAATTTCTTTAGACTAAAAAAGGAACAAGGGGCATGAAGCCAAGAGTAGTACTTTATCTGCAAGTCAGCTTTTCCCCCTCTCCTCCAATGATAGGCCTTTGCTGATTAAGAAATTAAAAAAAAAAAAAAATGTTATCTACTACTACTACTACGAAACAAATATACAACGATGAACACTTGAATAACTGAGACATTCTTGAAGATATACTATTGTGTATGTAAACCTAATTTTTCCGAATTTGATTTATTAAAGTGATCGCATTGTGCCATACTGCGTCATTTGTAGACTACATAAATCATTTTGTTTTATCACCGTTAAGGTCGTTATTTGTAGCAGGGTTCTGGAAGCTTGTAGAGGTATTGCTACTTGAGTTGGGTGCAGAAGAAGAAGAAGAGTCTATCCAGAACAAACGGTGTCGACTTTCAAACGCTTCTCGAGTGATGATCATTTCTGTGTTGAGTTCCAGTTCACACAATAGCTGATTGATGGATTTAAGAATATACATTTCCACCTCACCTACCGTCTTGTATTCGGTGTACTTTCGTTCAAGCCGTTGAGGATTCATTAAAACGCTTATCGTCAAGTACAACCTATCCAGTTTCTCCGTCAAATCACCTATCCCCTCACACAGATAGGCGTCATTTTCAGGGAAGCGTTTGCTTTTAGCAGCAGGCAAGGTTTTACTCTCCAAAAAGGACACTTTAAACGGTAACACTTTTGATGAATTATTAGAAATAATATGGTCTCGCAGGTCGTGAAGAAACTTGATTAGATTTGATACGGAATACCAACGAAACTTGGCAATCGTAATACTTTCCTCCCAATTTTTGTACATTAAAAAAAGTATATTTACTGTATAAAAAAAAAAGAAAAAGAATGGAGAGATAGAAAGCTCTACACATATACATCTTTGATATATAGTAGTGTCATCTTGTGAGAAACCGGTTTATTATACATATTAATTGGCTGACGCAAAGTTACCGTCCACCACAAAGTATTTTACATGCTTGCACTGTATCTTCACAAACCCAAACATCAAACTCGTTTTCAAAGAACTACGTAATTTCTGCTCACTCAGCGTTTCAATTAATCTGTAGCTGCTATTGACAAATGTACACTGCTCTCTTTTTGAAAAATAGCCCTTGACAATGTCCGTGTCCTTGTCGTCCAAGAGTCGGATAAGCGGTGACTTGCGACAGGTATAGGCGACGTGATGATACCACTTGTTGTTGACACTGAGGACGCGAATATAACTACTGGGACCGCTAAACATGGACGCAACCGAGTAATCCAAACGCACACCGTCCAGCACAATGGTATCAAAGCTGTTGTACGGCATATTGAGTTTCATCACGGTTTGCGTAGAAATGTTTTTCATTTCGCAGAGTTGTTTACAGCGAGTGATGTGTAAGGTGGATAACATGCGACATCGCTGTGTCAAGTACTGAAAGGTGTGTTGGTAAAAAGCGATAAACGTCAGTTGGAGGAAACGCAAAGGATGGGTATGATTCTCTCTTTTTGTTGTCGTCCATAACGTTCCCCAGACCAACACCAGGCTATTTAGTACAGGACATGCGTCCAACAGCATATCCATGTCGTATGAGTCGTGATAAGAATCGCATTTGAGTTCCAAGTGAGACAACTTTGTAAAGTTGCTTAGCGTGCGTATGGTGGACGGTAAGATGGCATCCAATCGCCACTGCTCGATTTCCAATCCTGTAATCAGATGTTTCACTCGTAATGCAACGTTGAGTTCGGCATCGTATCGTATTTGATTGTCTTTGTTCACTAGAGGACATAGATCCGTCATACGAGGGCAGTGGGTCAACAGTTGATCTAAAAAGGACGCATGAAACCATTCTGACAAATCAGCGCTCGAGAAAGACAGTTTTTCAAGCTGACTACAGTTTCGCACCAAGGGTTCCATGTATCGCATCATGGCTGCCTGTCGCTCGTGCGAGATACTGCTCAAAGGAGAAGGAGGTGTGGCGGTGTGTCGAATGGCCAATGTCAAGTCCTGTACGGAAGGGTATTTGTGTGCGACGTACAGTAGCCATCCGATGGGGGTCGAAATGGTGTTCCAATGCACGGTCTTTATGCGAGGTGCTGTGGGAAAATTCTCAATCATTGACGATGGGTCTGCCATTTGTATGTTGTCTCCTCGAATGGAAAATGACTCCAAGCAGGGTAATAAAGTGTGGATCACTTCAACGTCCTCTACAGTCAGTATCAGCGATGTGGCGGTTTTACTGCCTAGTATGGCCAAGTCTTTAATATTGGGCGCCAGTGATAGAATGCAAGACAACTTTTGTGTCGTGGATATATCTACAATCATTTCACTTTGTATCGATAAGGTGACTATTCCCTGTCCCAAACATTGTATGAAGGGTAACGAGCCCATAGTAGCAAACGTGGGTAGTTGAACCATACTCTTCCTCCACTTGCTGACGTTGGGATGATAATGCACAAACTTCCAAGTTTCTGGTTCGAAATCAAGTCGTTCTAAATTGGGACAGAGATCAGGCAATTGCTCAAACAAGACCTTGGGAAGCATAATCAGTCCTTCGACAAGATTTCGTGTATAGGGAATACTGGCTCTGTCGTTGATCGAGAGTGTTCGCACCACATGGCCGTTGGGAATAATAGAAGAGCGTTGGGAATAGGTGTCTTTATTGGGGTATAAAAGTGATGAAAACAGTAGCTTGAACTGGCAAAGATCCTCGATATAAATGGTGTTGTAAAGTCCAAACCGAAAAACTTCATACCACTCCTTGCATATAAGTAAGCCTTCCTTCTTTTCTTTGGGTGTAAGGTAGGTTGTGATGTTTAAAAGTAGTTCTATCGGTATTCGCGTTTGAGTCATATTACTAATAATACGTAAAAAAAAAAATGAAAAGAAGAAAGTCAGGAAAAAAAACTCCAACAGCAGCCTGCAGCACGCTTTGCATAAATTTAGAATTTTCATGGCGCTCTTTGGATTTCATTGTGACGTACGAAGGTCATGTGTACAAACAATTCTTCAAGTATCTCACAGATACTACTATTAGATGAGTGCAAATATATGTGGTTGTAGGACTGTCACTGCAGAGTTTTCTATCAATGATTGAATTATGCTTCTAGAACGAAAAAAATAGTTTAAACTCCCGATTTGAACATCAAGCTTGTTTGTATATTATACGCAATGAACTGTGAGAGTTTCACAGTACTCGACTCTTGACCTGGAAAGAAGGTCAAAGCACTCACCTAGATGATCTTCTGTGTTACCGAGTGTTGGCGTTCAATGGTAAAGCTATACATATTTACTGCAAACTCGGTGCTTAGTAATGACCGTGAATGTAGCAATCAGGCTTCAGAAAGTTACTTATGGCATCAGCTACGTATTTCAACCCCATCATTGATATCAAGATAAAATCAAGCGTGCAGAGCAATGTAATATTAAGATTGTATGTAGAGGTCTGCCCAAAACATTATTAAACAAGCGTTCATTTGCGACGATATAGAACTTCAAGTACGTACGTTTTTACCATTTCAAATTGAGTGGGGCTCCGTTTTAACATCCAATCCCTTTTTTTCTAGAAGAGGATGCACTAGTTGAGAGCAATAGAGTGAAAGTTCTTTATAAGAATGGAACACAGAAAAAAGGGCCATGAAATGAAAAAAAGATCGTCCATAGAAATTTGCAGCATTAAAACTCTTACACTGTGTAACGTAAATAATAAGGGGAAAGAACTGATAAGGAACTTGACGAATTACATGTAATTTTTTTAGATTATCTTGCATCTTTTTTTTTTTACAGAAAACGTTCTCGGCTCATTTCCTTTTTATTTACATGGTCTATTTCAAGATAAAGAAGTAGGTTCATGTGATAGCAATAAGAGAGATTAAATAATAACGCACTTCATCTACTCATCAAATTGCGTTATAATTATTATTTCCCTCATGAAGAAGGGCTGCCGAAATAAAATAAAAAAAAAACCTTAAAGTGCACCATCTGTGTGACGGTATATAATTACCATTGTTTATGACTCAGGTTTTTTTTTTTGGAGTTCAAAACTTCTCTCTTTTTCTTTTTCTTTACCTTTTGATAAGGTCGCAGCATCAACATGGATACCCAGCAACCTCCCGTTTTATTGACTGATAAGAGCCTTCTTATTCAACAGCAACAACAACAGGCAAAAGTGGAGGAGCATGGTCAAAAGTCCAATTTACGACACCAACTGGATGATCTTTTATTTGGATCGGTAATGATACGAAATGATTCAACACTCACTTGTCGGAATCCATTCATTAAACAGATACGTTTTTTTTTTTGTCTTTAGTTTGCTGGTATGGTCGGTAAATTTGCAGAATATCCTTTTGATACAATCAAGGTGAGACTTCAAACACAACCCTTGGATCATCCATACTTTTCAGGTCCATGGGATTGTTTCAAGACCACCTTGAAGCAAGAAGGCGTCAAAGGTTTCTTTACAGTAAGCAAAACTAAAAGTCCATTTAATTTCCACACACATCTCTCAAACTATGAAACCTAGGGCATGTCTTCACCTCTTGTGGGGTCCATGATTGAAAATGCAGCGTTGTTTGTGGGCTACAGACAAATCCAAAGAGTGATTCGAGAAAGCTCCACATCACCCGAAGAGCTTGAAGTACAAAAGAATATACCCGAGGATGAGTTACCACCCCTTTCCATCCGTCAATTAGTTTTAGCGGGCGGAGCTTCTGGAGCAGTGGCCTCTGTGGTGCTTACCCCCGTGGAACTGATTAAATGTAAACTACAAGTCCAGTTAGGCTCTCAAGCATCAGCAGCAGCAGGTGGCGTTCAATTTCATGGCCCGTTTCATGTTATCCGTCATGTCATGCACACCCATGGGTTAGCTGGCTTTTACCGTGGGTTTGTCGCTACGTTACTTCGAGAAGCAGGCGGAGGTGCATTTTGGTTTGGTACGTACGAGTACACTTGCGCTCAATTTATCAAGCACAGACAAAGCACAAGTGTGGATGGTCAAACGGTGTTAAAGAAGGATTTATCACCGCTTGAGTTAATGGCAGGCGGAGCATTGGGTGGTATGGCGTACAACTTTTCTTTGTTTCCTGTGGATGTGATCAAGTCCCAAATGCAAACCGATGAACAATTGTCTACTTCTCGTCAACAACGGTCTTTTGCTCAGACTGCTCGAGAGCTTTATGCAAAAGGTGGATATAAAGCGTTCTATCGGGGGTGTGGTATCACTGTAGCTCGTAGTGCACCCACCTCTGCCATCATCTTCCTCACCTATGTAAGTTTGTATATATTGTACATGTCTTTTCTCTTTTTTTTTTACTGATAACTATGATAGGAATTGCTCTCTCGTCATTTTGGTTGATATATATGAATTTCCCCCTTCTTCCCTCATCATTGTAAAATAAAAATTAACGGACTTTTAAAAATGTCGCTGCTTTGCAGCAATCCATAAAATTTGTTTTTTTCCTTTTTCTTGTCTCTCTCTTATTTTCTATACTTTTTCTAGTTCTATTAGGCTACACTATGGAAGCACAACAACAGCAAACACAACCCGCAGCAGCCAAATGGATACAAGACAATGACGACAGTGATAATGACCAAGTCGGTCTTGTTCCTCACAACAGAGGCTATAAACATATCCTTTTTTTTAATTTCTATATTTTGTTACTAATTTACAGAGAAACAACTCATTATTTAACCTTAACTCTTTCACACTGAAGAAATGGGCTGCATCCGATGCTCAATTTGGAGGAAACAAGTTACGTGCACCAAAGACACTTGCCGAAGAAACAGAGGTAAATATTTTAATAAGCTTTTTTTTGTTTATTTTTCTTCTTAACGCGCGTTTAGTTTGCCAAGGACGGTAAGAAGCGAACCATCGTCAAGAGAAAAAGAAGACGCATTGAAGATGGCATTTCCGATGAAGAAGAAGATCCCTACACATTGATTAACATTGAAGGTAATTGAGTAATTATGAGTAACAAAAGAGAAAACACACCTTACCTATTTTCTTTTGTAAGATATCCTGAGTCCAATCGAGTTACCCACTGATATTGTGCGTAGACCAGCTTTAAGAAGAATTTTACGTTCAACTCAAATTGACGCTTTAGCAAAGACGTCTATGGAATTTATTGAAGGAGAAAAGAATTTCAACAAAATATTGTGTCGTCTTTCTGCTATTATGCATTTAGACGATCCACGTTATTTGGATTTAACGTTTGACCGTACAGTTGAACAACGCAAGAAATACAAGCAAGACATTGAGGCAGCTAAAGCAGCAGCTGAAACATTGTCCTCTGCTGCTGCCAGTACAAGTGACGTGGTGGACGATTTAGATCCCAAAGAACTTGATCGTGAAGTAGAAGCAACTGTCAAGAAAGACGCTATGGAAATTGTAGAAGAAGATGGCACAACAACAACAACAACAACAACAACAACAACATTGACAACAGACATAGAAGGCGATGTTGATGTAGAAGCACAAGAAGTCGTACGAAAAGTGAAAGAATTAATACTGGTACATTTTACACTATAAAAAAAGCAACCCAACGTATACTCACTCACATTTCGACTACTTTTTTGCAGGAAAACATCAATTACAGCAATGAATATATAGCTCGTCTTCAAGGTGCTCGTAACAAATTATGCAAAGCAAGCATGCAAAAAGAAACTTTATGGAAAGAATTAAAAGCCAATGCAAAAGAAGAAGATATCAGAAACAAGGCATCCTTTGCCAGTTTGAAATAATAATTATATATATTCTTTTAATTAAAAAAGCAAGATTTTGATAATGGTAAATCATCATCGTCATCGTCATCGATGACTTTTATGCCGTCGTTCAGCTGAGCCTTCACTTTTTCCTTGTATTTATCTGCAATGGATTGAAATTTCTTTTTTTGCACTGTGGGTACTGTTGAAATATAAGCGATAGGGATCAAGTCTTCATCGTCTTCGTCTTCAGAAAACGAGTCAAGTAAAGAAGAAGGCGTGGCAGGGTAAGAAGGTCTTCTTGTCACCGTCGTCTTGAGTTGTTGTTGTTGCTGCTGCTGGTGAAATGTGTTGAGAGTTAATTTGGGTTGTTGAAAGTAACTATTTTGTTGTCTTTTCTTCATGACAGTCATTTGCTCTTGTTGTGGTGAAGGTAAAAGATATCGAGCAAGTGGAATGTCGTCTTCTCCAAAGTATTTATTGCTGTTCATGATATAAGAATAATGAATAAAGAAGAAAGAGAAAGAGAAGAGAAAAATGATTGTTTAAATATACAATACCTCATTTCATTTTCAACTTATTATAATAGCTTTTTATATATTTTCTTTATTCTTTACTTCTCCTCTCTCACAAATACTACTCCTCTCTACTACTAATAGACTGTGAACAACTCCTAAAAAAAAAAAGAAAAACCATGGTATATATTATTTTTTTTATATTTATTATATGTGTGAGTGATTTTTTATACAAGATATATTAGTATGTGTTATCAAGGTATATTAACGATAACATAATTATAGTTATTGTTGTTGTGTATTATTGTAAAAAAAAGAAAATTATATAAAAGAGCAAAAAGTACTTGATGTGTTGTTGTACGTACTGGAAAATATGTATAAAAGAAAAGAAAAATACGGTTTGGGTGATTTAGGAGCTACTGGAAGAAGAAGAAAGACGAAAAAATGGTATGTAAAAAGCAAAAAAAATAGGGGGGGTTGATTATTGAAAAGGGGAAAAAAAAATTAGGGAAAAGCAGTAGTGTGTTGTTGCATAATTAATAATGATTTGATGGAAGGTAGACGGTTCGTGTCCCACATACTTGATTTGTCGGTTTCCATTAAAGGTGGCAAATAGATATTATTCTCTTGACTCTCCTCTTCCTCTTCCGTGGTCACAGAGCTTGGTACAGACAAAGAAGGTGAGGGTGGGGTATTAAAAATTTGCGACAACTTATCCGCGTCATCCAAATCATGAAAGGACAATGAGACATTGTGTTGCTTTTCAATATGACGAGCCAATTGACCTTTTCTCCAGAAGGACTTGAAACAATTGGGCACAGGGCAATGACTCAATTTAGCTGTGGAGGATTGTTTGTAGGGACTTGTACGCACTTTACTGGTATGTGTGTTGGATGCTTTATTGTTGTTGGATGTGACAGTCGCGGCATTGGAAGAGGGGTGAATAAAGCGTAAAATAGAACAATGCTGCTGTTGCTTCAAATACGCCTCTTCATCATCCATTGATCTTGTAGACTTTGATGTATGATTGAATTTACGTATCTTTCTTCTTCTTTGCAACAAAACAGAGGGAGGTGCAGTGTGGACGCGGATATGTCTGCTCAATTCATCAGAACGGGCAAACTTTTTGTCGCATTGAGGAAAGGTACATTGATGAGGCTTCTCTCCCGTGTGCGTACGGACATGACGCACTTTATGTTCTAAGCGGTAGAATGATTTATGACAGAAATCGCATTGGTAAGGGCGTTGCATAGCAATTAAAGGATCCATGGTGTACGTATGTATGTAATGATGCTGTGATAAAAATATAAAGAAAAAAAAAGAAAAAAAAAGAGAGAAAGAGAAAGTAGTGAAAATAGAGTAAATTTTATATATTCTCGGATTTTCCGTTTAAAGTTATTTTATTTTTTTATTTGATCCTTTCCGTCAAAACAATATGTTCATTGTAAATTATTTATATGAAGTCGTCCCTAATTTTTATTTCCTTTTTTGAACCTTACAGAAACGATTGGGGTAGTGCAAAAATACACACGCACAAACAACACATGTAGAAATTATACGTAACAAAAAGGTTAATTTATAATTCCTCTTATATATAAAATAATCATAACGGGATCCCTCGTTTTACAGTCATTTTGTATGGTTCTATACGGGATCTCAATGACCTGCTGAATTCCGGTCCTTGAAATAGACATACATGCGATGATTGCCTCTTGTGAAAAATAGTAAATCAACGATAAAGTAAATAAAAAAGTAAATAAAAGAAAATGCGTCCATAAAAATAATTTATAATACGAATTACTCTTTTTAGTCATCAAAATATATTGTATATAATTATTATATAACTTTGGTAGCGCTCTATTGTAAATTTCTTGTTGTAACGTCACATCTTATCACGGGAAAAGAAAAGCAACAATAGGAATCAAGTGGAGTAAGTGGGGTGAGGAGATTTAACAATTCATGCTTAATAGAAAAAACTTGTTCTTTAGAAAAGAAAAAAAACCGGTATACAACTCCCCACACGAGATGTAATGTGCACTTGATACAATGCAGTCTAGAGATCATGGTTTAAGCCCTCTTGCAGCATCTACGTACATAGTAATGTAATATACCCGTGTGAAAAAAAAGAGAGAAAATTGCTACTGAGATCCAATGCGTAAGAAACTACGATTATCTTTTCAGTAACATAATTTATGATTCCGAGTACGCTTAAACTGTACATAGTTTTAGCCGATATACGCACAGGTATTTGATCCTAGAAAAAGAGAGGGAGGACGACGTACGTATGTACATACTCAATTGAAATAATTACTTATGCAAACGACAATGAATATGCAAGTATGTATATGGGAAAAAAAAAGAGAAGAGGCTCAGTGCACACGTTATAGTTTACCGTATGTATATATCACTGGTACTATATTTAGTTCAACTGCTTTATGTAGCAGAGAGAAAGGAAGAAAGAGAGGGAGAGGGATGGTAATGTGCTCGGGATCAAATGATTTACCCATTTATAAGGTATCTACTAGTGAAATAAACATACTAAAGTGTACGTAGTTTCAATCAACAACATCATCTTGTCAATATTTACGTACTCCGTGAATGTATGTGCGACGATGCAATTGAATTACGGTTAGAAGACTACCTTAAATGTAGAACTTTAACAGGATTTAAGAAGGTTTTTTTCTTACTTGATGAATTGTTGTTGTTGTGTCCCAGTCTAGATTATTGTTTCCGTCCGCGTTGCCCGAGTATACATACACAGGTAATTCTCGATAAACAAATATGATCAATTTTGCCATTTGGGGTCTAACAGTTTTTGACAAATGGTCAGTTTATACATGTTATTTTCACTCATCGCTGTATGTTCTTACATCAGAATGAAATCATATTCAAGCATGAGCGCCACATTGGTTTTTGTATGTATGTGTATATATCTTTTTTTTTAGCTTGATTCTATTGTTGTATTTACAAAATTTATGTTTTTTTTCTTTCGGAATACATATGATAGAATCGCGCAAAGAATGAAAACAATCATGACTCTTAACTACAGGAAAAATGAAAACATACGCACACTCACGCACACAACATATCCCGGACAAGAGTACATAAATAAAGCGCGATTCTATAATAATAGAAAGAAACGCCACTGCATTATCCTTTTGCGGGTTCCGGAGTTATTCAATGGAAAACCCCATTCAATTGTTACCTTTTCAGATTATGTTACATTTTGATCATGGGTAAAATGGGTTCTACAAGATTTACAATAAAGGGGATGCGCTCTATATAAATTAATCTTTTACGCCCACGCCTCTCTCTCCCCTCTTTCTCTCCAAACAAATAAAATTGGATCTCCTTTTTTAGAGTTGTTCACTGTAAATAACTTCATCTCCGTTACCAGCATCTGTGTGATCTTTAGTACTGTAACGAGGTTTTCCGATTTTAGCATTCCTTCCTTCCATTTGAAAATATGGATTATGTAAGTCTGAGGGAGGAGTCTGGAGCCCCTCTATTACTTACTATGCTGTACAACACTCGACGACGTCACCCACCCACACTATATATATATGATGTTTTTTTTCTGGAGTATGTATATTATATATGCTTTTTTATTAACCTATTTGTACTATTTTTATATTTTACTGCTTTTCTTTAAACATATTGAGAGATCCAGCGGAAACCGTCACCGTAACCTTGTCTCATAACGACGGAACACATAAAGACTTCAATAGGACGAATATCAGTCAAAGGAACCTTACCCTATTATTGTTTGATTACATATAAAGTTAAATCCAGATAACGTCATCCCCTCAAATCCCACACACACACTATCTATCTTACCTTGCCGGTTGTTTGGAATAATCCTAATTCTTGTCTAAGTTGTTCTTCACTGACGGCACCAGGTGCATCAATCTTGTTACCAAGAATTAAGAAAGGAACCTTGGAGAGTTGCTCAATAGCCAAAAGAGCCTATGTTATATATTGTTCCATTAACAAAAACATGTTGCATTTCCATCTTTCACAACTTACATCTAATTCGGCCTTGGCTTCCGAGAAACGAGAATAATCAGCACAATCGACCAAGAAAACAATACCTCCAACTTCGGGAAAGTAATCTCTCCATAATCTACGGGCTTGTAAATGGCCACCTAAATCATAGGTAGTGAACTTGACGTTACCAATAGAGAGTTCTTCAGAGGCTATTCACATAGAAATAGGTTATTTAGGTGTTTAAATAAACCATCTCAAGCCATGACTTACTAGGATGAAGAGTGGGTTGCAAAGTAGCCAAACGGTCATTCTTCAACATGTGCAATAAGGTAGTTTTACCAGCATTATCGAGACCCAAGAAAAGAATCTTTGCATTCTTATTCATAAGACCTAATATTTATGACGCGATGTGTTATTTCACTCGCGTTTTTTCACTTTTTTTCTTCTTTTTTGCATACCTAAAGAGGACAAGACATCCCAAAACCAATTAACGAGAAACATGATGTTATTTTTTTTTAAATGTGTAAAAAAGTAGTAAAAAAAAAAACGAGATGAAGGAAACAAGAAAATAAATTGCCCTTTTTTTTCACGCGCAGACTCACTGGTTGGCTGCTACAAAAAAAAAAAGAATTATTTCGAAAGAAGTTGTAACACGTCAGAGGGGGGGATTGTGACTTGAACTCCCTACCCTTTTTTGTTTATTTCTACATGATCATGTTATGTTATCAGCCTTTACATTGTTTGTTGATCATGATATGGGAATCGCACCATTTCTCACTTGATGATTGTTGTTTGAAATAAAAGTAGAATCACTCCATTTTTTTATATCAGCAGTAGCACATGAAAACTTGTGTGACCTCAATCGTCGCTTAAGCGCACCCCACTTGGAACGCGATACGTG
>KK076537.1:0-50371 GCA_000587855.1 Mucor irregularis B50
TGGAATCACTATTTTCCATCCGTTATCTCCTGAGTCATAATTATGTCTTAAAGTCAATTAATTGTATAATGTTATGATATATACTATTTGTATATGTCAGAGCATTGTTATAATTGACGTTTTTGTTGCAACACTTTTTATTATAGATTCGATATATAGTTTATTCTTTTTCTTTCTATTGATATTATTTATCATCTTGTCATTACATAATCTTATTATGTAATGTTCTTATTCATATAGTATGTTATTCCTCACATACGACAGTCTTTTTTGTGTTGGTGCCTTCCTGGTATAATTGCAAGGTAGTATAACTTTACTAAAGTAATTGCCAATAATAATTTACTCATTATTGCTTTAGAAACAGGTGGGGCTCAACAAAACGTACTTTATTTTTGGTTTGCTGCGGTAAGTGCTTTTTATAATAAGTTAATTGCAAAAGGCATTTATTAATAATTCTCTTATATTTCAGAGGGCACAACAGTAACTGAAGAAGCACTCTCCTCTCTTGGCCTTTACGTTCTGAAGAAAACGTTCTGAAGAAAAGCGGTTGCTGCCTTCTTTTGTAAGTTCAAAAACAATGAATACTATCACTTTAAACAGTTTTGACTAATGTATAACATATCATTATAGGTTTACGTGTAGTAGCACTGTTATGTAAACTAAAAGAGGTGCATTACTGCTTCCTTTTTATCTAAACAATTGGTCTCTTTTCTGGTTCTTTTCTTTCAAGGGTGGTTTCCGCAGTAAATAAAGGTAAGGCAAGCGCAGGGCACCATGGGAAAAGGGCAAGGATAGCAATATTAGTATAGTTTATGAACCAATAAAAATAAAACCATTTGAATACGCAATATTTTGAAGACCAATTATAAGCTGTAAAGTGCAATGATGTAGCGAATAGAATAGTAATGATAAAGGATATTTATCCAATGAAATATGGTATCGTGTATAAAATTAGCAAATAGAAGGATTGTATACAAATTAACAATCCAATAAAAGTGATGGTTTTGAAGGAAAGGAACCAATTGCATGTAATTAAAAGTACAGAACATGTATGGAGCATGTATGGAGCATGAAGCGTGTTCTGTACGTGTTCTGATGCAGAGCATTAGACGTGTTAAGCACGTGATCAGCACGCTGAAAATTCCTAATGCTCAGTGAATGTTCAGCAATCACTGAGCACGTGTGATCACCAGCACTCAGGACATGTTGCTGAACATGCATGATTTCTAGCACGTGCCCAGCAAATTTTCTGCACTTTTTATTTGCAGTGGTGTTTTACATGTGCATGTTCGAGGAAAGTCAGGCGGATGTCACGTGCACTTATGGACTGAGCCGGACATATTAGATTGTACTTTATATAATTATTGCAAAATGTATTTTTAATAAATCCCATCTTTCTCCGCTACACTATTCTTTACTATACTTTGTTTACTCGTATTCTCGTATAGTTTATATTACATTATAGCTAGATATTTTAGTACTATATATAAAATATCTATTGACATATTTAACCTACTTGTTTATAACACTTGATGTAATGAAACTGTTTTAGTCCGAGCCGGACTAATCAGGTGACTTAGTCGGACATTCATGTGAGTAGCACGGGTATGTCACGTGAAAAATTAAGTCCGGAAGGATGCTCTTTGATATATTTGTCAAAACGGATATGATGTGATATTCTCAACGATGATACATTTTTTCAAACACGGCACTCAGAAATAAAAATTTGGGTTATTAATTATTGATCTCGGTACTATCTATCATTGATATAAATTCCTCTTGAATAGTTTTTATATATACACTAATTTGATAATCATTTTCCTCTCAAGTCAATGCTAACCATTGCTTATCATCGATCTCAATTATCTACTGCAATCAAATTTGCCTTGAAGTATTCTAAATTCTTATATTTACTTTGACTCTAAAAGTCTCTCACAAAGAAAGTTTCTTGAAACCTCTCCCATTGTACCTTTGATATTACTTTTTCTTTATTTACACTTTCTATCCAAAGTTATTCTATTTATAAAGCAGGAGCTGGTGCCCACTCCTTTTTACTCTTATTCCAAACCACTCAATTCTCAACCTTGCCCTTACAACAGCACAATCGGCGTACATGTTTAGGAAATCCTTACATACTCAACGGTTTCATTTACTTACAGATACAAATGCCTGTTACGCGCCGTTATACTAATATCCAATGGAAGAAACAGAATGAGATTTGCTCTTATATATTCTTAAAAGAATGGCTGATTCTTTCTCCTCCAATTTGGAACTGTCGACACGGGGACAAAAGGAGAGTCGAAATTTTTATTAATTAATAAATGACAGTAGTGTATTACCATCTAATTCTACTGAAGATGGTGGGAGGGGTATTTGCATTGGGTTCATATTCACGTGCTTTTGCTTTGATGCCTTCCATGATATCCTTTAAAGCGGATTTATCCAAATCATCACGTTTGCTGAGGATATTTTCGACAAACGCCAAAGGCACATCGGGATAAGCTTGTCGTAAAGTATAATAATCGACGAAGATCATGCGGCGATTGCTTTCCAACAATGTGTGCACCTTCTCCAGTACATCGAACCTGGCCTCCATTTCCTCAACAGAAGTGTATTTCGCAAAAAAGTTGAAAGAGAGTTGCACGTCATTACCTATACGAGACAAGCAGCTGCTCATCAAGAATTTGGCGTTTTTGTGTCGCATTGCCTCGAGATATAACATCAGGAATCGATCCAACATATCATGAATTAGCTTATCAAAGATAAACTTGTTCAAATGAGCAAAGTCATTGCAGTAATCCTTGAGTGTTTCAATGACGGAGGGAATAAGAGGTTGTTCATACCAGCGTGTTGTGAATAGATCGGCAAATACAGGTTTAATATCAGCAAAGGTGACCTCCAACAAAGCTTCTCGAGCACTCGCTGCGATTTGTAGATAACCATCAATGGCCGTCGATAATTTGTCTTCTACTTGAGATTTATAGTTTGCATCGACAATGGGAGGTATACGGACCAAGATATCATCGGCAAAGTTTGAGCATTTGATTTGGTCGTTTGCTAATGCCATGACATATTCTACGAAACCTTCGGGCACGTCCTCTGGTTGTTCCAATTGTTTTTGTAGTTCTGCAGTCAACAACTTCTTCCAGAAACTTTGGGAATCTTTCATTACCTTGTGACACTCATTGACCACCAAATACAATAGCTTTCCTTGGTTAGCATCGCTTGCAACGTCAATTTGTTGGTTGATAATTTGAAAGAGATCAACAGCACCCGATAAGCCAAATTGGCCATCGGGGGACATATCGGGTGGATTTTCTCGAGTGACAAAATCTCTGGACTCTGACTGCATAAGATTTGAGGTCCATTCGACAAGTTTTCTGCGTACTAATTTGAGGTATTCATCTACAAGCGATTGCTCTTGTCCGTCTAGTAATTGTGGTTCCAATAGCTCTTCTGTTACTCCCAAACGGGTACTCATCGTTGTATAATAATCTCGGACAAATCTCAAAAGTCGTAAAATGGTGCCTGCATCCAAATCTTGCTGAACTATTTGATTGAGTAAATCGTATGTGTGTCGGTGGTACTCCAATACAAAGTAAGGAAAGATTTTATACTTTTTGGGGAACTTGGGGACGATTTGATCGTAAACCAGCTCCAACTCATCAAAAATAAAATCTGAGGCATCCAAAGCACCCTGCCAGTCTTCAGCTTCCTTAAATTGTGCAAACCCTTCTTCGAAATGTTCCAGTAAAGATTGATGTAATTGTTCGTAGAATTCCACTCTGTAGGATTTGATGGTACGAGGATTTCCTTCTGCTAAACGCCATTTTTTATGTCCTTGTAGATCTTGGTGATTGGACTGTGCTTGTCTAGCTGCCAAAGCCTTTTCATCCGCCGTCTCTTCACATTCGATAATTTTAATAAGTTTGACAATGGTTGCACCACAATTACTTTCCACAAGAGGTATTAAGTTGCGAGCTAATAACCATAAATGTTGTGTAAAATCATCAGATAGAACATCTACTCGACGGAAATATGTTTTCAGTGTAATAATAACATCGTGAGGTGAGTCGCGTGCTTGATGCATCGTTTTATCGCGAAACTCTTCTAGTTTAAATAGGTGATAATGCACATGCAATAAGTTGTCGTGAGGATGAAATATATCGTTTTGCATAGGCGCAAAAGCCTCTTCCAAGTCATCTAATTGTTGATACAAGTCTTGAAAAGCTTGTACCTTTGCTTGAGTGGCCACAAAATTTTGATGCACTTGAGAAATCTAAGAAAGTTTACAAGTTATTGAAAAGTGTGCCTTTGTAAAATGTATCTAAAGGTTTGCCGTACCATATTGATACGAGGAAAATCAGTGATCATAGACTGAGCGTCGTAACAGAGTTTGTCAATGTTTCTCATATTTTCCTTTACTCTGTTGATGTTTCGGCTAGAGATGGTCAAAGTTTCTAGACCCTCTTGAACATGATCAAGTTGAGATTGCACTCCAGTGTTGAGTTGAGCATCAATCGAGGCCTTTTCTTTAGCGAGTTTTCTTGTGAGTGGACCAACTTTGGAGGTGAGATCGTCAGGATGCTTTAGTAATTCTGACAGTTTATTGATGGCAACTTCTCTAGCATCTTCCATCTTTTTGTATGTAAGCAGTTGAGTGGAGAGAAATTAGGACAGTGGGGATTAAAGTGCACTTTTGAGTTTATTTAAATCCAGACAGCGTGTATACTTTGGACTTCCATGACCAGAAAATCAAAGGTAAATTAACAGTTTATTAAGCTCGAAAACACTTTCTAGCATATGGATGTAGCTTATTTGCTTTTTTCTCTTCTTTATGATAGCTAGTCATACAAGTGAGTATGAACTTCTACTGGGACTTTGCTTGATCTTCAAGTGTGCTTTCCTCTATATTTGAGCGGCGCTATAAACCATTTCTTCGCTTTATGGAGCACAAAGCATACAAGACTGAATAAAGCGGGTAGAGAGATAATTGTTATTTTTTTACCGCATAAAAAAATGAAAAAAAGATACAAAATATGATAAAAGTAGCCACTATCTCATATGATGCTTCGAGTTGAAACAAAAGGAGAGATATGACAGACAACGAAAAAGGTTAAAGCGAGTCACGCGCCCTCTTGGAAGTGGGTGTGTGTCCCGACACCTTCACACTGTCCTATCATCTTACTTTTTTCTCTCTTTCTTTCTTATACTTTTAGAAAATTATGCTTTTATTAGTGACATAGATAAAGAAACCAAATGTCTCTTGATAAAGAAAAAGAAAATGGTGGAGTGAATGGCAACTTTTATAACCATTCCATACACCAAATGTTCAACCATGTAGGCACACCTTACAACACCTCTCCTGCTACCTCGCCATCCATGGCTAGTTTCTCCATGCCTTTATACGGTGTTAATGGAAGCAATGGTAAAGCTTATCTTCAGTTAAAGAGAGCTAGTATTAACACAGAGTTTATATGGTAGCATCTACAGGTGCTACACCTTATTTAGCTCGTCAACTCACGTATGCACAAATATCTCGACAGTCATCTTCTCCTCACCATCATGCCAGAGCAGCAGCAGCTATGGCACGAAACACGCCAGTGTCTTCTACAGTGACGATTACTGACCCCAACGACCCTCACAAACAACGTTTTAATGGCACAAATAGAAACAAGTCCACGACTAGCGGTGAAGGGGAAGAAGGGCAGCAAGTATGGACTTCATTGGATATGGGAGGCATGGGATTAAAAAACATTGCTCCGACGATATGCAACTATACGTTTTTGACTGCGCTTTATATAAATCACAATAACTTGACTTACTTGATGCCTTCCTTATCCAAACTGTACAATCTAAAAACACTCGATGTCTCGGGAAATAAGCTGACAATGCTACCTCCAGAGTTGGGTCTATTGTCAAATTTAAAAGAGCTGTTATTATTTGATAATAATATTGTGTCTTTACCTACCGAATTTGGTAATTTGTATCAGCTGGAAACTTTGGGTTTAGAAGGAAACCCTCTTCAGGCCGACATCAAAAACATTTTGATAAAAGAAGGTACTCAAGCATTGATTATTTCTCTTCGCGAGAATGCACCGGGTAAAGCATTCATTTTGGACAATGAAAATTCGCGCATTAATTAATAGTCTTCATTATTCATTTTTATCATGCTTAGTGGGTTTACCTCCTCCTCCAAGAGAATGGTTGATTGTCGAAGGAGATACGGCAGAGGACGATCCAGGTAAGCAGCTCAAAAAAAAACAAACAAACAAATGTACTCCATTCTGATCATCAATGTGTGGGATGGAATTAGGCAAATTTACCGTGTTGTGTTACAATACGCTTTGTCAAAAATATGCAACTCCTCAAGCTTATGGTTACACGCCTTCATGGGCTTTGAACTGGGACTATCGAAAAGAATTATTGGTGGCCGAAATTCTAGGATACAATCCTGACATCCTATGTCTTCAGGTAAGTGTTTCACAAGTAATTAGACTATATGAAATGATTATTTACACATCAAAACAACAGGAAATGGAGATGGGCCAATACGAGGATTATTTCAAGGAACAATTTAAGAAAGTGGGTGATTATGATAGCATTTTCTATCCAAAGACACGAGCAAAAACCATGTCCGGGACAGAGAGACGAGTAGTAGATGGGTGTGCAACATTCTTCAAGGCGAATCGATTTCGCTTAGTAGACCACGAGCTCATTGAATATAACCAAAAGGCAATCCAACGTCCTGATTTCCAAAAGACACCAGATATTTTCAACCGAGTGATGAATAAGGATAATATTGCCGTGCTTGCCATGTTGGAAGACACAAACACAAATGAGCGTGTATTAGTAGCTAATTCTCATATCCATTGGGACCCGTCTGATGCAGATGTAAAGCTTGTCCAAGTTGGTGTTCTTATGGATGAAATCGATAGTTTTGCAAACAAGCATCTCACTACAACAAACAGCAAACCTCCCATTTACACTTCAGCAGATAAACTGCCTCTCGTCATCTGTGGTGATTTCAACTCTGCTCCAGAATCAGGCGTGTACGAATTTTTCTCAAAAGGTGTCATTCAACAAAATCATGACGATTTTGGAAGTCATTGTTATGGCTCATATACCACAGAAGGATTATCTCATTCTTTCTCACTCAAGAGCGCATACAACAGCATACAGGAGCTACCATTTACAAATTATACTCCTGGATTCAAAGGTGTTTTAGATTATATATGGCACTCTACTAATACACTAGAGGTCATTTCTCTTTTAGGTGCTATCGATCGCGAATATCTCTCAAAAGTAGTTGGCTTTCCCAACGCCCACTTTCCTTCTGAGTAAGTATATGCATTTACTTTACTTTCATTGCACCGATATCGTCTTTCTAACTTTTTCATCTTTATAGCCATATTCCTCTCGTTACAGAACTTAGGTTCAAGACTCTAAAGGGTCCTTCTGATCACTCGAACAATAAAAATACTCCTAATAATAGATTGTAATAAAAAATTCATCCTTCATATTTTACTTTTTTTCTTCCCTGAGCGTTCAATGATGATGATAATAATAACCCGCGGTGAAACTTAATTTCGGGGAAGAGGTATATAAATGAATTGCTGCATTTGTTTAATAGGGTTTTTACCTTTGTATCAAATAATTATAATGTCTGAAACACCTAATAACAACACTACTACTGCTACTGCTGACACTACTAATACCAATTCCGTGCCAACGAAAGCCGAGGCTGCCATCGATCAACATGTCGGTGCTGCTAAAGAAACCATAGGCAATGCTGTAGGTAACACTGAAATGCAAGCCAATGGCCTTGCTCAAAAGAATGAAGGCCATCAAAAAGAGGCTGCCAACAGTGTGTACGTATTCTTTAATAAGATCAACAATGAAGTACAAGGAACTGTGAAAGGTCTCTTTTCTGCCCTCTCTGGTAAATCCTCTGAGAAAAAGTAAAATAGTAATAATTTCATATTTTACGTTTTTTTCTTTCCCTGAGCGTTCAATGATGATGATAATAATAACCCGCGGTGAAACTTAATTTCGGGGAAGAGGTATATAAATGAATTGCTGCATTTGTTTAATAGGTTTTTACCTTTGTATCAAATAATTATAATGTCTGAAACACCTAATAACAACACTACTACTGCTACTGCTGACACTACTAATACCAATTCCGTGCCAACGAAAGCCGAGGCTGCCATCGATCAACATGTCGGTGCTGCTAAAGAAACCATAGGCAATGCTGTAGGTAACACTGAAATGCAAGCCAATGGCCTTGCTCAAAAGAATGAAGGCCATCAAAAAGAGGCTGCCAACAATGTAGCAGGATTCTTTAATAAGATCAACAATGAAGTACAAGGAACTGTGAAAGGTCTCTTTTCTGCCCTCTCTGGTAAATCCTCTGAGAAAAAGTAAAATAGTAATAATAGTAGTAATAATAATAAACATCTAATCATAAATCGTTTATCGATTGTAAATCTATCATGTCTTTGATAACTTGAGCTGTAAACAAGTACACAATGAAAACTTCTTTCACGTTAAAGTAGATGTAACGTAGTAATTAGCCAAGGTGCCACGAAACCTTACAATGTAGTACAATTCCCGTTTTAAACCTCGACCTCTGTCTTGTTCTTACAGGTGGGTTTCCTATTTTGTCTTTTGACCTCTCCTCGCTCTCTCTTTTTCTTTTTGTCACTTTGTATCATTATGTCTGCTGCACCCAAACCGCCACCCAAGAGTATACTGAAGCAGGTGAATACAACTACCAGTACTACCACTTCTTGGTTTTCAAAGTTGAATGGCGGCGAGAGTATTACCGCACCGCCTATTTCACCTAAAATAAACAGTTTTTTCAGCAGTTTTAGGAAGCAACAACAGCCCCCTTCCTCGCCACAAGCTCCAACTGTTCCTCAATTACCGCCTCGTGGTGGTAAATTGCCCTCAGCGGACAGTGATAAAGACGAACTGGCCGTCGAGTTAACACCCAAAGAGATAAGAAGAGTGCGATTCCCAGTCAACGATTTAACAAAGGAATACCAGTTCAAGAGAGACGATCTCGTGCAAGAGAAGAAAGAAGTTGCCGCCGAGCCGATCAATATACAGACTTGCTCTCAATTACTGTCTGTGTACGAAACCCTATGTAGAAAGAAACAAGAGAAGACCATAGATCTACTCGTTCTGACATTAACTGTAATAGCATGAGACTGAAATGACAATAGTTACAGTAACTAACTTTTTTCTTTGCCCTCAGAATCAACCACATGCTACCTTTCTCACAAGACTAGACTTGACCAACCAGCTCATTAATAGACACAATATAGATCCATTAGCTGATATGATGAATATCGAGTTTGGTATTCGGGAGCTTGTTTTAAATAATTGTGGTCTTGAGGACGATGCAAGTATTTTGTTATTATGCAACTCATTCCTGGAGATGAGCTGACAACCCACTTAACTCACTTTTAGGCAGTCAAAATCTTGATGCATTGTTTACTCAACAACGATAAAATGACGTACGTCAGTTTGGCCAATAATCCCAAACTAACGAGTAATGGGTTCAAGTATATCGCAGTTTATATCAAAGGTGTAAGTAGTGGTGGAGGGGATGTTTAAAGAAATACGATTGATACTTACAGCGTACCATAATAGGCACGCCAATTATGTAACTTGGATTTGTCATGCACACAACCCGATAAAAAGGCAATCCAGTATATTACGAGCGCAACGACGAGAAACGAGAAAAGCGACCCTTCCTTAAAGACCCTCTCATTCAATAACTGTGGATTACGTAATGCACAAATTGAAGTGCTTGCAAGTGGTATGCGGAAGTCCTCATCGATTCGTCACTCTTGAGGACGATGCAAGTATTTTGTTATTATGCAACTCATTCCTGGAGATGAGCTGACAACCCACTTAACTCACTTTTAGGCAGTCAAAATCTTGATGCATTGTTTACTCAACAACGATAAAATGACGTACGTCAGTTTGGCCAATAATCCCAAACTAACGAGTAATGGGTTCAAGTATATCGCAGTTTATATCAAAGGTGTAAGTAGTGGTGGAGGGGATGTTTAAAGAAATACGATTGATACTTACAGCGTACCATAATAGGCACGCCAATTATGTAACTTGGATTTGTCATGCACACAACCCGATAAAAAGGCAATCCAGTATATTACGAGCGCAACGACGAGAAACGAGAAAAGCGACCCTTCCTTAAAGACCCTCTCATTCAATAACTGTGGATTACGTAATGCACAAATTGAAGTGCTTGCAAGTGGTATGCGGAAGTCCTCATCGATTCGTCACCTTTACCTGAGAAGCAATCGCTTTGTTAATGATGGTGCACTCGCTATCGGTGTGATGCTACGAGATTACGATAATTCATCACAGAGTTTGGAAGGCCTGTATTTGGATAATAACGATTTGAGTCAAGGCATACAGTACATTGCTCAAGCTTTACGAAGAAATTCGAGCTTGTTGACCTTATCTACATGCGACTGCAGAATTGATGCAAAAGGGTGTGCATTAATGGCCGAAGCGTTGAAATACAACCAGTGTTTGGAGAGATACGACATTGGATATAATTCCATTTGCTCTCCTAATTTGGATGGTGTAAGTGTTCTTCATAGTTTGCTATGTAAAGTGGTTGCTGACAGTATTTGGTGTGTAGATCACCCAACTTAGAAAAGCATTGAATGTCAATAGATCACTAAAGGACCTAAGATTGGCAGAGACAGATTTAGGAACAGAAGGTAAGTGCACAATAAGTATCCCAGCACTCGACGAGTGATTACTCACGATATATCAAATTCAATAGCTGCAATTGCAATTGCAGAGTGCCTTCCTGAAAATACCTCTTTGGTCCGTCTTGATCTAGCAAGGAATCCCCGTATCGACATTGCTGGGTTAATGGCCCTCTCTGTTTCGATTCGTATGAATCATACAATTACATTTTTAGATATCAATATACCCACTGATGATAAAGAGATGGTTGGCATCCACAACCGCATATTGGAGACGTGCACCCGAAACGCTCAAAATAAAACGAAACCAGCACCGCCTACGACAACGCACGATGGTTCTAATCCTCTTGTGACAACAACACAAGCAACTGCTCGTTTGACACTCCAAGAGCGTTTAGCTGCCGTAACACAGGGCAAAAGCAACAGTAATAAAGTGATATCCGCATCTTCCTCCGAAGTCACCTTGGGTAAAAACTCCATTGAATCCAAAAAAGCTAGTATCAACGAGGACGATGCTATTTTGACTCAACAGGCGTTCGATTGTGTTGGCTCTTTGGAAGATTTATTGCTCGTATACGATAATACTGATCCAAGCGAAGCGAATCGTATTATCTCTCATAGCAGACAAATACAAGCGGTCATTCGTGAAAGAATCCCCTTCATATCTGACTCATCTCAATTAGGTATTGTCAACTCGCGTGCTACATGATTTATACTCGATATTGACATGGATTTTATAGAAATTTTGCTTGCAATCAATGATCGATTGACAACAGCGATTCAAAACTTCGATGCGGCACACCCTGCTGTCACAACTGTTGTTGTGGAGGCAATCGATATTGAAAAGAAGAAAGAAGATAATACAGAAGATGATACATTATCCTCATCCTTTGAGATAGGCGACGATGAAGACGACGACGAAGACGAAGACGATAATTTTGATGGTTCCGACGAAGGTAGAGATAACTATCTCAAAGAATTACGTAGTGAAATTGAAGCAGAAGAAAGTGCAGCTTTTCTTAAAGCGAAAAAAATTGAGCAGAGCGAAGCAGCAGCTCCCGCTGCTACTACTACTGCCACTGCCACTGTTTAAATAAACATCATGCAAGTGTATTTTTTTCGGATGGTTTTGTGCCTGACTTTTAAAAAACAGCAGCAGTTACATCATCTGCTAAAGTACTTGATTCCCCTTTTTCTTCTATCTTTCTTTCTTTTTTCTCAGTATTGTACGCTACTATGGAGGTTCCAGCTGATTTAAAGTATATAACACCCTATATTCAACGTGGTCAAGAGTTGACTACACGAGATCCTATTGTTTCTTATTATGGTGAGAGAATAGTAAAAGACGGATATTATAAGCACTTATTCATAAACTCTACGTGTAGCGCAATATTATGCTGCCAAGTTGGCTATTGCAAAAGGACCCAGGACCAAAGAAACAAACGAGTATTTATCTCATTTACTTGATGCTTTAGAAACAGTAAGAGTTTTTCTTTATGTGAAAAGGAACCCTACTCATTGACTTACCTTTTTGTGTGTGTGTGTACAGCAAAAAAAGACGATTGGGGAAAACGAAGCCATAACTGACGATTTAGTTGGTTATGCTCATGTCGAGAATTTTGCACTTAAAATCTTTATTAATGCAGACAATGAGGATCGTGCTGGAAAAGCAAGCAAGTAAGTAGTAGTAGTAGCTCATCTGTCATAAAGAGAGAGAAGTACCGAGAATACCTGCTAACTCGTTGTTGAAACAGAAAAACAGCCAAAACTTTCCTCGCAGCATCCGTATTTTTAGAGCTTTTGAAAACATTTGGTGATATCGACCCCGAGGTAAGTCCCAAATACCGAGAAAAAGAACATAAAAGTAATTCGTTGTCAATTTTATTAGGTGGAAGCCAAGATCAAGTATTCAAAGTGGAAGGCCGCCGACATCATGAAGGCAATCAGAGAAGGACGTGTGCCTACAGCTGGTCCTCCCGGTGGTGAAGAACAAGAGTTATCCGGAGAAGTTCCAAATAACGTAACACCTTCAATTTCCGAGTTTCCTAGCCCACCCTCTAATTTTACTGCTCCTTTACCACCCTCTTCCCCTCAACAACCCAAAGCACTCTCTGTTTCGATTCGTATGAATCATACAATTACATTTTTAGATATCAATATACCCACTGATGATAAAGAGATCTAACTCGTTGTTGAAACAGAAAAACAGCCAAAACTTTCCTCGCAGCATCCGTATTTTTAGAGCTTTTGAAAACATTTGGTGATATCGACCCCGAGGTAAGTCCCAAATACCGAGAAAAAGAACATAAAAGTAATTCGTTGTCAATTTTATTAGGTGGAAGCCAAGATCAAGTATTCAAAGTGGAAGGCCGCCGACATCATGAAGGCAATCAGAGAAGGACGTGTGCCTACAGCTGGTCCTCCCGGTGGTGAAGAACAAGAGTTATCCGGAGAAGTTCCAAATAACGTAACACCTTCAATTTCCGAGTTTCCTAGCCCACCCTCTAATTTTACTGCTCCTTTACCACCCTCTTCCCCTCAACAACCCAAAGCATCCACAAGCACACCTCGCTTTGACGCCAATGTACCCACACAACCACCACCACCACCACCCACCATTTCACAACCTGCTCCAGCTCCAGCTCCAGCCCCTGTTGTTGTTACCCCACATATTGCTGCTGCTGCTGCTCCAGCACCACCCACTTCTAATGTGAGCGGAGCGCAAGTAGCCAATGCTCAAAAATATTCCAAATGGGCCATCAGCGCCTTAGACTACGATGACATTAAAACGGCGCGTCTCCAATTATTGTCGGCATTAAACGAGATTGGTTTTAATCAAGAGAATAACTTTGGATATTAAATCATAGTTTAATAAACTTTAGGTGGCCTTTCCTATCACTGTCTTGCACAGATGAGAGACATTATTGGACCATGAATCTAAAGCTTCGTATTTTAAGGCGTCTGTAGATCTTCGATCCAATACAAGACGGCTATTGACTTGATCGATTTGTCCAGAGATTCTTTGATCGAGAATCAGACCCACCAAGAGTTCCTCCACTTCATCCACGAGTATATTCAATTGCTGTTTTTTAAAAGAGTTTAGTTGATCGCTTTACAAGTACACACACACAATGTGCTTTACCTTTGAGATAAATGCTATTTCTATGCTTGTGTATGGTCTGATCAGCTTGATGAGCACTTGAGTTCGGATATTCCGTAATACGTCATCAATATATGTTCGAATGAATGAATCGCCCATGATGGATTTTTGATTTACTATGTGTACATTAGCTATGGATCATACCACACGAGTATTGATTGGTCCTACCTCTCAGGATGTGCTCGAATTCGTTAATATCCTTCTTTTGGTATGCGCTCACCAAGTTTGTCATTGCTTCAATTTCTTTATCATTCTTGTATCTAAGTAAGTAAAGAGAGGCTTGTTGAATACACCAAGTGTATATCACTGATTCTTCATGAGCAACTTACGGCTTAGTTTCTTGAGAGTCAAAGGGATTAATTTGAGATTCAGTCAACATATTGGCAAGTACGAGATACTTTAAAACTTGAATACGCTGAGGACTACCCGCTTCATCATAGTTCTTGAAGGACTCGAAAAAGTCTGTCTGGGCGTCATCCCATTGCTCTAATAAGATGGCATGAGTAAGCTTATCATTCATTTTCCCTTTAGAAAGAAAAAACTTTTACTTTCACTCATATGCATTTTTCCACCACATTCACGAATGACACCCATGATACGGGGATGGGGTATAGCTGACTTTACACCAAGGCATTGATGATAGAGTTCCTATCAATTCACCAGTGTGAATATCAATGCAAATCATTTGATAAATGAACTCTGTATACCTTTAGCTTTTTGTTGTTCTTTGTTTCAGTGTACATTTGAATTTCAAGGGCAAGTACTTCCAAAAGGTGAGTACCCTTTCTTTGATCGTCTGTACCATCGTCTTTTTGGCAAGCAGCATGCAGTTGTTTCAGGATTTTATTTAATCTGCCATATTCTTTTCTGTCCAACCAAAGCTTGGCTAATTTCAAGTTTGTCTTGACCCATAATCTCTCATTCTTTGTTTCCACAAGAGACTCTAGAGTAATTTCATAAAACTTTTCCATAAATGACATGTTGTCCGCTGAAGACACGTAATCCAGGATATTGTTGATACTCTTTTCACTGTAATTTCTAGTTACAGCGGATTTGACATAAGTAAGTAGCTCGTTGTAGTATTTGAGTGTATCGTCAAAGTTGTTTTGTTGATAGGATATCTTGATCATTTGCTTTAATGCCTTAAAGCCCCTATAATAATGATGATGTTTAATTGGCTTTGCTGACGTGTATACTGTTGTATGATAGAACGTACCAGTCGCCTTTCTCTTCTTCCGTGTCTACTACACTTTGAAACTCTAACAGCGCTTCTTTCGGGTCGTCTTCTTTTCTAGCTATTCTCGAAACATTTTGAGTTTTTATGAAATGCACGTTTTACTTATTTGACAACAATTGACCAAGTACCTTTTGCGTTATAGTATTTGTTCTCTAAATCGACGTCTGGTTCCTCTTCTTCGTCATCCTCATAGTCAAAGTCGTAGTCCTTAAAATATACACCGTGGAAAAAAAAAACGTTAGTTTGGCGTCAATGGCAAGTCTCTTTAAGCGTACCTCTTCTTCGTCCTCAAGCATAAAATCATCGTCGTCACTCATGTTGAAATATTATTATATCTTTTTAAAAAAAAGAAGGTTTAAATGATTGCATGCGTCAGAGGGTTTTTTTATATCTGCGATTTTTTTTATTTTTACAAAGTGCGACTCTCTTACTACTAGTTGTTAACATAAAAGGATATTTTTTTGGTTCAGCTTATTTTTTTTTTCTTTTTTACTTTCAACATAGCAGCATTTAACTAGTCATGGTGGCTGCAACGCAGTTAGATACCAGTAATAACGAGGACGCGCGAAGTACTAGCTCAACTCTAGTAAATGGAGAGCACGGGGCTAGAAACGACGCAGATGTACCCGAAGAAAGAAATACCGAAGAAGAACAAGAAACAGCACTCAACGTTCGACATGGCTTTGACCAAGAGTTGTATGAAGAAGACATTATTCGGTTTTTGTACTTTTCCGAAAAGAGACATGACTCTAATGCCAAGCCAAACACTGTGGCCCGAAATGCCTTGAAAGATTGGGTAAAAAAAAAAAAGAAGTGAAGCTAATAGTTGAGTAATAACACACCTTATTCACACTACTCTAGTTTTTTTTATTATATAGCGTTTAAGAGAAAGAATCAAGACAGTCTCAGGTAAATGAAATAGTATTATACAAAACATAAATACTAAAAAAGAATACAAAACACACTTAAGGTCTTCTTGTGGTTTGTTTAAACATTGGCACGGATCCACCAGATGTTGTCAAAACAAATCCTTGTGCAAAGTTGGAATGTTGGATAGATCCTTTCTTGCTCATACCACAAAAATCACTAGAAGCTATCGGAAAGAATTTACATAATCAATATGAAACGATTAATGGACGTACACGATTTAAACTATCTTTGGATCCTTCAGTCGAAGAAACAAAAAAAGTATGCTGTCAAATGAGACGTAACGCAAAAGAGGAGAGAATCCTTTTTCACTATAATGGGCATGGCGTACCAAAGCCCACTACAAGTGGTGAAATTTGGGTATTTAATAGAAACTACACTCAATATATACCAGTCTCTTTATTTGATTTACAATCTTGGTTGGGCTCACCCGTCATCTATGTCTGGGATTGTTCTTCTGCAGGTAATATCATTAATGCGTTTAATCGATTTGCTGAACAGAGAGACTCGGAAGCTCAAAGAATGGCTCAACAACACCAAAGTACTTCCACTACACAAGCTTCTTGGAAAGACAGTATTCAGTTGGCTGCGTGTGGTCCCACAGAAACATTACCCATGAACCCGGATTTACCTGCTGATGTGTTTACGGCTTGCTTGACAACGCCTATCGAAATGTCATTACGTTGGGTTGTCATGAGAAACCCTTTGCTTACATCCAATATCACCATGGATATGGTGCTTCAGTTACCAGGTCGTTCAACAGAAAGAAGAACACCATTGGGTGAATTGAATTGGATCTTTACCGCTGTCACGGATACCATTGCTTGGTGTGTACTTCAAGACGACCCCGAGCTGTTCAAACGATTATTTAGACAAGATTTGACCGTAGCTTCAATGTTTAGAAACTATCTTTTAGCAGAGAGAATTATGCGATCTTATCAATGTACTCCCATGTCTACACCCAAATTACCTGAAACACACGATCATCCCATGTGGCAAGCTTGGGACCTTGCGGTGGATATGTGTCTCTTCCAACTACCTGCATTAAAGGCCGCTGAAAACGGAGGTCCTGCCTATGAATACCAATCAAGTACATTCTTCTCCGAGCAATTAACGGCATTCGAAGTATGGTTATCTGAGGGCGCTGTCAACCCGAAAATCCCTGAACAATTACCTATTGTCCTTCAAGTGCTGCTCAGTCAAGTGCATCGTTTGCGTGCTTTGATTTTATTGAGTCGATTCCTCGATCTCGGTCCCTGGGCTGTGAATGCAGCTCTCTCTGTGGGTATCTTTCCTTATGTCTTGAAGCTCTTGCAAAGTCCTGCTGCTGAATTGAAGCCTGTGTTGGTATTTATTTGGGCCCGTATCTTGGCAGTAGACAGGTCGTGTCAGAACGATCTACTTAAAGATCACGGTTATGCCTACTTTATCAACATCCTCACTCCCAACAACGCCATGTTAAGTATACCTCATGTGTCAGAACACAGAGCCATGAGCGCATTTATCTTGTCTGTCTTTTGCACCAATTTCAAAATGGGTCAACAAGCCTGTTTACGTGGCAATGTGATTAGCGCTTGCTTGGCCCATGTCAAGGATCCAGATCCATTATTACGCCAATGGATTTGTTTGTGTTTGGCTCAGGTGTGGATGAATAACAGTGAAGCCAAATCCGCGGCGATTGCTGAAAACGGACATGAAAAATTATGCACCCTGCTCAATGATAACGTGCCTGAAGTACGTGCGTCTGCCATGTATGCACTGGGTACCTTTTTGGCAGATCCCAACAAAACAGAACAAATTGTTAATATTGAACACAATATCGCTATTTCCGCTTTGGCTGTCATGTCCGACGGGTCTCCCATGGTGCGCCGTGAACTTGTGATTGCTTTATCTCATATTGTGGATCAAGCAGGTCCCTCCAAGTTCTTGGCTGCTGCTAGTCAAACCATCGAAGAAGACCAGTCTCAACGATCGGTGTTTGGTGAAGATCGCGGTAAGATGATGCGTGGTAGACAGTCTGAGTGGCGAGCCGCTTTGGATGGCCACTTTGGTTCCTCCAGCTACGATTCTGTGTATGCAGTCATTTGGAAGGCACTTTTAAATCTTTCTGTTGATCCTCACCCTGATGTAGCTAGAGCAGCTGCAGCAGTTGTGGATTACATCAATGCTCTTTTACTCAACACACCTATGATTGGAGAGTATGCTTCGAATTTGGCTCGTGAATCTGCTCATCAACAAGCAGCACAAGATAATTCGGCTTATGGCTACGATCGTCCTTCCTCATTCAATGGATACGATGATGGCAGTATGGGTAGCAACAGCAATGGAAGACACCCCAACTCAGCCTCTCCCTTATCACGCAGACCTGTCAAGCTGACTCGATCTGTGTCGTTTGCCTCTACATTACGTACTATCTATAATTTCGGCAATACCTCTTCAAATTTGAACGCTCCTCCTACGACTGCCAGTGATCTTGAGCACCAACAACAACAACCCCAACAACCCCAACAACTGAATCATCATCTACAGCAACACCAACAATCTGACAGATCTTCGAGTGGTGGTGGTGCCTCTAAACAAAACTCGAGTAGAGGACAACAACCACCTGTGGATGATAGCACATTACCCTTAATATCCTGCTTCTACGATTGGAGTTGTGAATACTTTACAGAACCCCAAATGAGAGTAAGTTTTATCTTGGTTCTCTTTTATTTATTGAACTAATATCAACTGTCTGTTGGTTTCATAGGCAGCAGAAGCGGACGAACCTGGAAGTGTCGTATATACCCAGCGTAAATGGCGTAGAAGCCGCAACGAGAAAATCTTGCAGGAGTCGAATGCAACCAAAGGCATGGCAGGGTCCAGTCGATGGGATGAAACGATCAACTCCATGTACAATGATACAGAAGCCACGCTTTTATTATTACATCAATTTGAGCCTCATTTAGTGGCTGCTGATTCTTATAATTGTTTAGTGTAAGTTGACATACCTTCTTCTCTCATGTTGACTCCATGTAACTCATATGTGTATGTCTTTTAGTGTGTGGGATTGGAAGACAGGCACTCCCTTGAGTGTGATAGACAATCATAACCCTGCACATAGTCGAATTACCGATATGAAATTTATAAACGAAGAAGATGAGGCATTACTTTTGACTGGTTCAGACGATGGCGTAGTAAGACTGTATAAAAATTATGATGGTAGTGACCAAGAACAAGCCGTGTTGGTCAGTTCATGGCGCGCACTGAAAGATATGGAAAAGAGTAACTCAAGACAAAGTGGTCTTGTGAGCGATTGGCATCAAGCCAGAGGCTTACTGTTCACTGGAGGTGATGCTCGTATCATTAAAGTATGGGATGTACATCAAGAAATGCCTGTCATGGATATACCAACCAAGTCCCTTGGCTGCGTGACAAGTATTACCAGTGACCAAGTTAACGGCAATATCATCATCGCCGGTTTTGGAGATGGATCGATTGGAATTTACGATAGACGTCTTGCCCCTGAAGCCGCGTAAGTTGAAATAGGACTTAAACTATAAAAGGGAAAAAGTCGTAACACGGTTATTTTAATTAGATGTGTGAAGAAGTGGGAAGAACACAAGGCTTGGGTAACTAATGTTCATCTTCAGCGTGAAGGAAGCCGAGAGTTAGTCTCTGGTGGCTTCGAAGGAGACGTCAAGATTTGGGATATCCGTGAAAGTCAATCCTTACGCACGATTAAAGCCCATACTCACAGTGAAATGACGACGCTAGCAGTACATGATCATAGTCAAGTATTCGCAAGGTAATATAGAAATTTCTTTATCATGTGCACGTACACACTAGTGACCAAGTTAACGGCAATATCATCATCGCCGGTTTTGGAGATGGATCGATTGGAATTTACGATAGACGTCTTGCCCCTGAAGCCGCGTAAGTTGAAATAGGACTTAAACTATAAAAGGGAAAAAGTCGTAACACGGTTATTTTAATTAGATGTGTGAAGAAGTGGGAAGAACACAAGGCTTGGGTAACTAATGTTCATCTTCAGCGTGAAGGAAGCCGAGAGTTAGTCTCTGGTGGCTTCGAAGGAGACGTCAAGATTTGGGATATCCGTGAAAGTCAATCCTTACGCACGATTAAAGCCCATACTCACAGTGAAATGACGACGCTAGCAGTACATGATCATAGTCAAGTATTCGCAAGGTAATATAGAAATTTCTTTATCATGTGCTACGCATATATTAATCTTTATCCATCTAAATTCGCAATTTTAGTGCTGGAGATGATCATGTCATCAAGGTATGGAATATGGACGGCCATAGGTTGTCTACCATTCGACCTTCCACAGGTTTCTTGGGACAAAAATCATCATCCACGCGTACTTTGGCGTTCCACCCCAACTTGATGGTCATGGCAGCGAGTGGAAACGATGGCTATATCACTGTAAGTTTCTATTCAATTTTTTTTTATTCTTGTAGCAATATACTAAACATTTTCATTTTAATGTAGTTGTATGGAGCGCGTTAGAATAAAAACTGGTAGTTGGAAGGAAAGGAATTTCTATTTACCCATTTAACTTTTTTCATATAACTATATCTAATTAATTACGGTTTTTATCAATTTATTCTTGTTACTTAGAAATAATAAAGATTTTACCCACATTGTACATCTTTTTTGGATTATTAATTAACGCCAAGTTGTTGTGCTCAGATAATAAAGTGTTTCCGTCATGGATGATAAGAATGGTGCAAAAAGTACCATCGGGATCGATTCACGAACTGTAAATTGAACCGATCTGATTGGATTCGAAGGACAATTGTAAAACCTTTGATTCTCCGCTTCACCCTTAAATAACGAGTTTTGATTGGATGAAATTAGTTCATTAAAATGTGAAAGGGTGAGTTGGCTGGTTGGATTGGGTGTATAACGGCGGCGGCGGCGAGTGGAGAACAAAATAGAATGAATTGTAACGTAATCCAATGCAACTGTTTTTCCACTTTTTTAATTTTTTTCTTCTCGTGTTGATGCATGGACAAACAAACAAGCTATCGTCATTTTTTCTGCATAAGATAAGAAAAGGAAATACCTAATGTTATGAATCCAATATTCTGTCAAAGATAAGAACAGTGGCTTGCGGAGTGTTACACAAATTCGGAAAAAGGGGTTTCTTGTTGAAATAAAACAGTTTAAATTTTTCTTTTGTACTCCATTATTGCTCTCTCTCTTTCTCTCCATTTGTTCACTAGAAATTTTAAAATCCTTAAAAAATGTTTAGCACAACCGAAGATATTATTGATAATGCCGCCAACGTTTTAATTGAAGAGGCTATGGGATTAAACGATGCTGCCACCCGATTAAAAAATAACACACAGTCTAGAGAAGGTTACCAACAAGCCATCTACCTGATGTTTAAGTCCTTAGATGCGGGAGGAAAGGTGGTGGTGACGGGTGTAGGAAAGTCTGGCAAAATTGGTGAGAAAATTGTTGCTACTATGCTCTCCACGGGCACATGCGCAACATTCCTCCATCCCGTTGAAGCTTTGCATGGCGATCTCGGTGCAGTTCAACCCAACGACGTTGTATTAGCACTATCTTTCTCGGGCAACACAGAAGAGTTATTGATGTTACTACCCAGTTTGAAGCATCGTCAAATTCCAGTGATCGGCTTGGGTGGAAATGCAAACAGTAAGCTGGCTAGAGAATGCGCTGCGTGGATCGATGGCTATGTCAAGCGAGAGGCCGGCGGTGCCATCCCCGCTCCTACCTCCTCCACCACATTAACGCTTGCATTGGGCGATGCCCTCGCTTTAACACTGGCCAAGTTGCGCACATTCACCACAGACGGATTTGCCTTGAACCATCCTGGCGGCTCCCTAGGCAGAAGATTACTTTTGAAGGTCAAGGATATTGCCATTCACTCGTCCAAAGTAGCTAGTGTTGGACCCAATACACCGCTCGACGTGGTTATCATGGAAATGACCAAACATCCCAAGGGTTCAGGCGTGATTGTTTTAGAGGACGATGATATCAACATTGACGAAGATAATATGAGCAACACTTTATTACCCACACCGCCACTCTCAGAAACATCCTCATTAAATGAATATGAATGCAACAAACCCAATCGAATTGCCGGTGTCATCACACACGGAGATATACATCGCGTACTCAAGTCATCCACGCGTGAAGGCATCTTTCAAATATGCGCAGTCGATATCATGTCGTCGAATCCTGTGGTATTTAACGAGGAAGGTTTAGCCTCGGAGGCAGTGGTCACCATGAAGGAGAAGAACATCCCCTTGCTGCCAGTGATTAATAATGATAAAGATTGGGTTGGTGTGATCACCTTGAAAGACCTTCAAGAGCTCTTCTAAATGCCCCCCTACTCTCATCTCTTCTTGTATTTTTATTTTCCTTCATCTCTCGTACACACACCAAACATTTTCCTCAAAATGTGATATAACCCACTCATCCATCACTCTCTTAGACTGTGCCTTTATTATTTATACAGTCGTTTAAACTTGCACTTCTACCTATTTAATATTTAATAAAAACGACGTTTTTTTTTTTGCTGTTACATTCCAGTTATTAGCAGCGTTGTTTCCATGTTCTTCTATCAATTTGATCATCAAATGCGCGATACAAACATTCCTATCCTCAACCTTATTTCGCGATGATCGAGAAATCCTCATAAAAGCTTAGATAAGTAGGAGTTCCAAGCAGGTTGAAGTGCGCAGCAAGTCCATTCGTCCCCGCTTTCCAACTGATAAATAAGGTAGCCTTCGTCATTTGCGGAACGTAAATACACGCCATGAGCTTGCAGGGTCTTTTGTGCATATACATAATTTATGTTTCAAGTTATTCATCTTTTTGATCGGAACGTAGGAACATATTATACGTGGCGATCGTGGTAGAAAGTTGTTGTTCGTCTTTATCAAAGTACATATCCAAAGGACAATGATCGGGATTCGGTCAATAAATGCTTTTTATAGCTTACTCTATTAGCTTACTCGGCGTATTCAAGTAATTTATCCAGAAATGAATGAAACCTTGCTCATGTTTAGAGTGAAACATTTGGAAGTGTGATTTTAACCTATTGTATAGAATTACAAGTCTTTTAACTATGGCCCTTTTTATTATTGTATAAAATATTGTGAAAGGTTAATAGGCCCGAGATAAAGGAAAAGAGCTTGTGTACTTGGGTTTCAAATAAAAAGCGCGCTTTTAAATCCAATTGATAACATCCCTAAAAGGAAACCCACACTTTTTTGCATAATTACCTGAAAGTAAGAAGATCACATCGAATTCCGATTCCGTATCTTTTTATAAAAATGGGCAAATGAATATGTATATTTTATTCGATGATTTAAAAAACTATATTACAGAAAACAAAAAAGGGAGGGAGAATCATCAAAAAAAAAAAAAACGTGAAGAAGAGAGAGCATTTATATTTCATGGGCCTTCCTCAAATCCCGACTTGCTTTGATGAGAGGAATTAAGGTCTTTACGTTTTCACTTCTCTTCAAGAATGGGTGATCTAATAAAGTGTGTGCGTCTGGTCGACCTATGCTTTCTACAGTCAAACACGCCTTCAAAAAGTCCTTTAATTTGTCTGATAACTCGTCAGGATGTTGTAATGCTGGTGTACCGTTCGTGGCGATCAAGTAGAGCGCACGTAAAGGATTTTCATGTAAATAAGGTGGCTCACCCTCAATCATTTCTATCACCATGATACCCAGTGACCAAATATCTATTTTAGGTCCGTATTCTTTTCTCGTCACAACTTCTGGTGCCATCTGTATATAAACACCCTTTTTAGTATCGTGCTTCCGTTTTCTCAACTTCTTTTATACACTTACCCAATACGGTGTACCCACCATGGTTGTTCTTGATTCAGAGTCGTTTAATCTTGCACAAAAACCAAAATCAGCTACAAAAAAGAAAAAAAAGGGTCAGTATATCCTTTTGCCAAGCATAAACAACAACAGTCCTTACTTAATTTGACATGACCATTCAAGCCAAGAAGCACATTATCTGACTTGATATCACGATGAATAATTCCCAACGAGTGTAAATGGTTGATACCTGCCAACGTTTCCCTACACACTGTTGCGATTTGAATTTCCGTCATCATACTGGTCGTCACTATATCCGTCAAGGATCCGCCTTCCATGTACTCCATCACAACCCACAATTCATTAGAAACCAAGAACGAATCAATAAAATTGACGATGTTGTTGTGCTGTGCTTCACGCATCACGAGAATTTCATTGATGATCACTTCTTTACGCTGTTGTTGAGCCAAATTCATTTGTTTGATCGCAACGGACATATTTGTATCAACCGATTGTGCTGTATATACACCACCTGAGGCACTATAATTATATATTTAACCATTAACAAACCTTCTCCCAAAAAATAGAGCGGTATATCTCCCCAACTTACCCTTGTCCAATTTTGATCATGTTTCTATACAATTTTGTGGGATCAGCGTCGGTACAAATAGCCTGTAAATCTGCAATGACTTGTGCATCTTTCGCTGCTTCTTTTTGCTGTCTTTGCTCTCGTCTAAGTTGTCTCGATGCGTCGTGTGAGGTGTCCATGGCAGGATCTAAAGGAGCAGCAGAGGGCGCAATATAGACCGAGGATAACTTGTTGTCTTTCTGCAATGGTGGTTTATTGGAGCGAGGAGGTGGTGTCGGTGTGGATGTCAAGGCGGCAGAAATATCAGCTTCCACGGAGGGTTTATTCAACATGTGTTTCTTTGAAATAGAGGGTTTTGTTGAGAGTGGTGGTTTAGGTGGTGGATGTGATTTCTGAGTTGTTCCAGTAGTGGTAGTAGTAGAAGTCGGTTTTGATATATCTGGACGAGCTGGTATAGGTGGCGCAGGAGATGGCGTATTTCTCTGCTTTAAATAAAAAGAAAAGAAGAAAAAAGGGTGAGCATCAATAAATAGACATCACACTGATACCATCAAACTATTACTTACAATCATCGTGGGAGGACGTGTTGGGACTGGAGGCTTGGTATTATTATTGTCTATGCTACTGGAATTCACTACGACTAATTGAGGTCTAGTTCTTTGTGGTAAAGGCGGAGGTGTTGACCGAGCATTGGCTTTATAATTTCTTGGATGCACGTTATCAAACTTGTCATATACAGTATCTAGTGATTGATCCTTTGCATCCTTATAGAACCCTAACACATCCAATACAGCCTATATATATATGTATACACATACTTATTTAATCACTTACGCTTATCTACAGCAAGAATGTATATAAAATACCTGTGGATTCTGTCGTTGCTCCTTTTTCGTGATACCACTTTGTTTAAGCAAGACGTGCCAATCTCTTGGCATGCCTGTAAATTCACCCGTCTGTGGATTAAACCCGACATGTGTGACATGAACCATATTGTACGGCGAAGATATCTTGGCTCTTCCATTATTAGCTGACTTTGCAGTTGAGGAAGTGGAGTTGGCGGCTGCTGATGGAGACCCGTTGCCCGGCACAGTCCACAGATCTACACACAAAAACTGGTTCATTAGTTACTTCTACACACACGCTTAAAGTGTGCATTAACTTACCACTCACGCTACCGACAACTTTCCCGAGCATACCCTTTAATGTTGAGGAGCCACTCTTTTGAGCAACAATTGGGGCTGCAAGGTTCTTTTTCACCACTTGATTTCTCGCAGGATTGGTGGTAGCATTAGTAGTATTTCGAATAGGTCGTGGAGGGGTAGAGGGAATCGGCGGTGGAGAAGAAGAGGGTGGTGGAAGTGTGAGCGGCGCAGGTTGAGGTATGTTAAGTTGTGGAGGCTTTATTGTTTGTAGTACTGGTGGCGGTGGAGGAGGTGACGGAGGCGCTAAGGCTGACTTTATTGGTGGTGCTTTCGACGACTTGTAAGTAGACTGACCCGAGCGGGACGTCACTTTGACTGGTTTCGGTGGTAAAGGTGGCAGGTGAGAAGAAGGGCTACTTTCATTTGGTTTTTTACGTATATTAGTATTATTATCAGTATTATTCAAGATAGTGGAAGAAGTTGTGGTGTCGGGTGTTGTTGTTATACTGGTGTCCGTCTCTGATATACTATTAAATAACTTGATATTAGCGGACACAAGGCCAGTGGTTGAGGAATTAGGGGGATTCATCCTTGATTCTCTCTGTAGACATTGGGGGAGACAGAGGGGAGGAATCTACAAGGTGAATTTGCTTAAAAAAGAGGATAAAGAAAACTTATGCCCAAATTTGCAATTTTAAAATATGGTTTGAATGACGACAAGCAAATCAAATTCAGCGGAGGTTGGAAGATCTTCTAACTTTGACTCATGCTTTATCCTGTCGTTTTCACTATAAGCTAAGCCGGTGAAACGAACTGAAGTGAGCTGCTCGAGTACGAATACCCTTGTAGACGCGCGCTTAAAAGTGTAATACTTATCTATCTCAGCATGCCTTTCCTTTCAAGATTTTACGGAACGTTCAACCTCGGAATCTACCTTTTTATGCATTTTTTCTCAATTTTGCGCTATGCCGGATTCAGTCACAGAAAATTTAGACCTGAATCCAGGTTAGAAGAACTAGTGAAGCCAATCAAGCTTTTTTTTTTTTAGTTTTCTCTCATAAGCATGCCAAGTGCTTTTCTTCACCCTATCATTTAGAAAAGGCTGTTCTCTATCCTAGTTCTGAACGATAGTTTCGCAAACTCTCAAAGTAGTATCACATTCCTTCCTACAATCGTTATGGAAAATTATCAATTAAAAAAAGCAAACCGACCCGCGAAGGCAAAGATATTCAATATCCACTTGTTGAAGTAGATTGCAATTTCAGCTTTCCCTGACTCATACAACTGATTAACCATTCAATGGATTTTAATACCACACACCTTTCCTCCCCAGGTCTGTATACGTATCAATGTTCCAATATTTGGCGGATCAATGGCAGCAACATTTTCAAAACTTGAAGCAGATGTTCCTATCTTAATTAGCAGTTTTTTAACGTTTGGAGCAAGTGCTGTTCACTCTACTGAGATTTCGCATTCATTTTTCTCAAATCCACGATACAGTTTCGTTATTGATACCTCCAAAATAGTAAAGAATAGCCTTCACAAAAAACTGAACTTCGTGTCATCTATTGGAAAAACGAATAGCAAGCTGAATAGCAGTAATAGATGCGTCCCATGTACTACACTCCTCCAAACAATTGTCTATCAAAAGTCCTGTACGACCTCAATGGTATTATTCCCTTTGGCGACATTACTGATAGTTTAATTAATAAAAGCGACCTACTTGACTAATGATGAAGATTCATATTTGTAAATTTGAATGGTTTAAGAAAGGCAATAGTCCTTTAATATTTATAAGTATTAGTTCATTGACTTTACGAATAGGTCAAAAGACAGTCTATGTACAGCACTGTTGCCCGTTGCTACTGTACTCTAATGCTATAACCGCCGAGTCAATAAACCACTCTGAACCAGAATAAGTCGCATGCAGACCAAAGCAGAACATCGTACTACCTATGAGCCTTTACTGCAATTTTAATGATTTGTTGACAGGAATCGGGAGTGTTGTTTGTATTCCACCCATCGTCATGTAATGCTGCATTATGGAGTTAAAGTCGTGTGTAACTGTGCATCACCTGCCAATCATAAGGGAGTAATAACCCAACAACATTAAAATCAACTCTCTTTTCTTTCCGTTTCCCTTTCTTCGAGATGTTGGAGTCATTTAAACCCATCTTTCTCGCGCTTTTTCTTGTCTTTTTTGGCACCAAGAATGGACGTGCTTTAGGTAATAACCACCATAAAATGGTGTGATTTGTCCAAACTTTCTCACCTCGAATGAACTTGTCTAGTGATTCAGACGATTCGTAATTCGACGCTTTACGTCCCACTATCGATACGTCGCTTAGCTATGATAAATTCAACCATGTTACCGTTTCAGCTGTCTCGACTTGGTTTATATTTTGCACTAAGTCCTATTGGTAAAGAGAAAAAGTGGATTCACAAGATAAAGCAGGATTCGTGGAACGGAAACTGGATAGCACCCAACTTGAAAAGCTTGAAAGAAGTAGAACAGAGCGCTGTGAACAAGGATGTGATTATTCTTTATATCCATGGTAAAGAATCTACCTTGTGATAAAACTCTCACAAACAACACGTCTAATTCATATTTTGCAGGAGGTGGATTTTGTACAGGATTTTCAACCATGTATATGCCAACTTTTCAACTGATCATCAACTACTTGCGCAAGGAACATGGTATTCGTTGTAGTATTCTCTCAGTTGAATATAGTCTTAGTCCAGAGCATGTTTGGCCAAAAGCAAGTCAAGAATGTGTTGATGCTTATCGCTATCTCGTTCATACGCTTGGTATTAATCCTTCAAAAGTGATTCTAACGGGTGACAGCGCAGGAGGAAATTTAGTTGCATCTACACTGTTGACTTTAAAAGATCAAAGAAGTAATAAGGAACTTTGCAAGTTGCCACCACTGCCTTCACCCGCAGGAGCAGCACTGTTATCACCTTGGCTGGATCTTACACCTAATTTGGCAAGTTTTGAAGTGGCACAGCAGCAACAACAAGATACAGTGAGTGCTAGTCAATTGGCAACATATACTGCTTGTTATATACCCAAATATAATAGTCTTGATGCTGACTCCAGAACAAATACCATTCGTAACCCGCTTATATCCCCTTTGTATGGTGATTTTACAAGAGTGTGTCCCTTGTTTGTTGCTTATGGAGATCGTGAAATACTTGGACCGAGTATTGAACTGTTTATCTCTAATTTGGAGCGAGATGGATGTAGCGTTACTACTTTAAAAGGGTTAGATGCTTGTCATGACTGGATAGTAACTAGTATTATGGCCTCTTCTAAGCAAGTCTATGAGAATGATTGTAAATTGTTTATAAACTGGATTGCAACAACAAGTAAGCAATATTCTTCTACTTCTTGAGTTTCAATTTCTTCTCTTCTCGGTTATCAAGTGACGTTAGTAAATACTTGGTGCTTATATTGTACACACAAAATAAATACCCTCTTTTAGTCTATTTTTTTTTTTATTTCTTTCTTTCTCTTTTTCTTCTTTTCTATTTTTTTTTTTTAAACATATATCAAAAAAATGAGTTCCGTTTCTTCATATGAAGGCAGTGATAGAGAATCTTTTTTCCACAGCAGAGCTTATCTTGATGGACAAGCAGGAGCAGCAGCAGGAATAGGACCTTCTTCCCGTCACTCTTATTTACGCAAGACTGACTTATTGGACACTTTGGACGTAGCAAACTCTCGTTTACGTGATACAGACACTTGGAGTGTTGCTGCCACTATTGACGACCAAGAATCCGTGATTAGTACGCATGGGGGTCCTCCTAGTATCATCAGCAGTAGCCGTATGACCATCGATAGAGAAACTGACGATGACCACTCTACTTTGGATGGAGAATCCTCCATAAGAGACCATCTTCACCACATGCATCTTCATGACGATGACAACAACAGCCACAACCACACTGCAAATCGACTGGAGACCTTGCGTGATTATCCTAGTCCTCATCACTTGTTGCGTGGTGGAGGAATTGTCGATGACGAAGATGACAAAGGGTCAAGGTCTAATGCAGCTGAATTTGGCGACGATGGGGCTCGTTCTGCCACAGCTGATTTTGACCACAGTAGTGTTGCCAGTGATGACGATGATGATAGAGATAGTCGAGGAGGCGGTGTGCATCACCGTCGTCACAATAATGTTGTCGACGATCAAATCTCGGCTCCACCACAACCTCAACCTTCGTTTGCTTCCGTCAATAAATCGTATGCTGAGTTACTTGAAGAGAATGAAATTCTTCAATCCCAGTTGCGTGATTCACAATTGGCTCAAAAGCATCAACTGGATATGATTGCCAACTTGAGAGTCTTGACTGGATGTGATGATGAAATCTATGATAAAGCCATGGATTTATCTGCTACTGGCACAGATGAACGAGTGAGCAGTATCAAAAGTGTGAATTTAAATAACAACAGCACAATCAATAAAGAAGAGAATAAGAACAATAGAATTTCTTCAGCAAGTAGCGCACAGAATGAAGCAGCAGGCATGTTCTTTGAATCTCCTTCACTTGACCACACGCAAGTCCCTCCTATAGTGAATGCACGTACTTTAACTCACAAGTTAGCGCGACTTGCAGAAACAACTACGCGCTTTGTCAATGCCACAGTGGATAAAGAATGGAGATTGGATTTGGAGCAAACCTTGTTTACACATATTACCCAAAGCTACTTGAGTTCACTTCCCTTTGGCACCGAGAATCAGCACTTGTTAAATACCGCTTATTCAGATCAAATCCGTAGATTTCATAGTACTCTAGGCACAAATTTCGCGAAATGGTACAGAAGACAAACCGTGCAATCTTTATCATTAAATCCTGCAACAAAGGAATATCTTGCAGACATGAGAAACAATTTGACAAATGAAATGTTACGACTATTAAACACAATGCCCAAGTCAGATGGTAGACCTTCAGATTACATGCATATCTGGGATGATTTACTGGAGTTATGTGCTGCACTCTCATTAGAAATTCACGGCGGAGATGCCGATGTGATTGCTCAGTCTATTGCTGTAGGAAGCAAGTTTGACGAAGAAGTCATGGCTTTGGTGGGCGATATGAGTACGCATGAAAACAAGGCTGTCAAAATGGTCATTAGCCCTTTGTTTGTTGATGAGGAAGAGGTCGTTTTATTACCCGCAAGAGTCGTTCTTGAGTAATCTCTAAATAGCTTGTAACTTTTTGTTGTCATTAATAATAATAATAATAAAAAAAATTTATTGCTGTTGCACTTTTTCATTATTATATGATGTTGAATCAATTCTGCTATATACTATTATTAAATTCATTGTGCAGCAGTATGATAAATATAAAATTACAATTATAAAGGAGAGTGCATACCAAGCTAAAAAGAGACAATGAAATTAGTATATTGTCGTTGTAATACAAGCAAGCTACTTTACCTTGGTACTGAACTCAAGCTTGGATCTCTTTTGGAAACGAGTAAATTCCTTGTTGTCATGCATCTTGACAAGCTCTTGAACTGGTATCAAGATGATAGGCCATGCAAAGCCTAAAAAGTACACAAACCAGGGAATCTTGGAAAGCTCAAAAGGACCATGGTTAATAGATACAGCGCAGAAACAAAACTGGAGGATAATGCTCAAGAAAAAAGCTCCAATCCAAATCTTATTTCTGAAGGGAACAAATTCGATCAATGAAGCTGTTCTATGAAGGAAAGACGGCGAAATGCAAGCTACATGGAAAACGATGTGATTAAAATAGGACACCTTCTCTCGTAAAACATATCAACTTACCAAGGTACCAAACAAGTGACACCAGCATGAAATTCTGAGCGTATGTAACTGCCCATTGTTCCTCTGTCGTCCAATGATACCACCCCTTCAACCCAAATTTTCCAAAGGCGTCTGAAATATTGATCCCCAATGCATAAATTAACGTCCTAAAAAAGAAAAATTAGTAATTGGTGCCTCCACAATGATCAAAGTGTATACACTTACATGGCATAAACTGCGACGCTCATCAAGATCACCAAAACAAAGCGAAGGACAAAGTAGGACATGAATCTCCAAAAATCGGTCAAGTGCTCAATGTTTTTACCGGGCATCAGCAACATAATACCATCTTCACAAGGAGTAAATAGCATGGACATAGATAAGATGGGCAAGATGATCCATAAAAGCCATAGTATCTGATATCCAGAAAAGATGGGTGGCAGCAATAAACAGAAGCTGAGTAAAAGCATCAAACTGATGGACATACAGCCGGCCGTGTAAAATGCGAATCCCATACGAACACAGCTTAATAAACGTCTTGCATCACGTATCAATTGAGTAACCGCATACAAACTTGTTTCGTATTGCATGAACAACCCACAAGGTAAGCTACACAAGGAGGCACCTACAGCCAAAGGCGGTTGACGATCGTTTGTAGACAAGCGACCTTTACTCTGTGCGCGTGTGTGCATAGGCTCCATCGCAATACTGACATCAGACTATACATCGTAACACAATGAGAACTTGAAACCTAAACCCAACAAATTAAGGACTTACCAATGCAAATGACTCTGTGTTTTTCGTGTTCAATGCGTTACCAATACAGCACACAACTTCGCCATTCTCTTGAAAGATACGAATCATCTCTTTCATAGCGCGAGGTGTACATTCGGCAAACAATGAAACATGTAAAGGAATATCATCCACGTCTTCCAAGTGAGGTCGAATTTCATCAATGCCACGAGGCAACTGTGCTTTAATATCATGGGTTTGAAGATAACCATTCCCACAGTTTTCATCGTCTGGATTAGAGAGTAAAATACAGCTATTCCAATCTGTCTCCAAGCCAAGTCTTTCAGCGAAAGCTTTGGACTCTCTTTCTGCTGTAGGGGAGAAATAGACAAATCGAATACCAGCCAACCCCAAATCTTCAATGAAATCGACGACGTTTTGCTTGGGCTGATGGCACATGGCGGTCATTCCCAGGAAAATTTGGCCCTTGACGACTTCCTTGTAGAAAGTAGCTTCCTCTTGCTCGTCCACGGGCTCATCTTCCTCAAAAGAATAATCACTCGATCCGGTGGAAGAGGAGGAGGAAGACCCACTGATTGTGGCTGTAGTCGATGTGGCATGTGAAACGCGTCGTTCTGGGTGATCCACTTTAATGATTTCGTTATTATTGGCAGGCTTCTTCTCCTTCGACTTCTTCATGGAAGAGCCTGTGGTGGATGATTCAGAAGAGTCGCTGCTATCAGAGCTATCAGAACTAGGTGGTTTGTAAGGAAGTACAACAAAGGCGCAACCCGGATCTTCGTCTTCGTCATCGGAAGGATTTAAGAAGGGAATACGGCCATCATTGACGGTATTAATAGGTCTGTAGGCGTAAGCAATGCATTGCATGTCGTGAACAAGCGCATTTTGGAAAAAATCATTGATCTTTTTCTCCATCGTTTCACTCATGGTTTGCAAAGAGTTGCCGTCCCAATAATCAGAGCATTTATCCATCACCAGTGAGGGGTGTCCGTCCGTAAGGAGCTGGTAGCTTCCCGAGGTGCGCTCTTCAAAGACCGTCGACAAGGCATTGGGTACCTCGAATTGGTAATATTTGCTATACTTGAAACGAGGTGTGTTGAGGATTTCATGGTAAGGAGCAAAGGTATAGATTTCAGATCGTAAAGCGAATGATTGAAGAGCTTCTTCTCTGAACCCGATGCATTTACCCAATCTACACAGACAGGATTGACGAGCAGGAGCTGTTTTTCCGTATACATGTAACTTGGAGCGTCTACGATGATATTCTGAGCGTTTGCGACTTTGAATAACTCCACAGTTTGTATTCAGCATGAAATTCAAACCAAGAGGCTTCAGGCACGGCAAATAATCCTCCCAATCTTGATCCTCAAATTTCAAGCCTGTTGGCTCATCTGAGTCTTCTTCTACATCTAAATAGGTGATATCTTCCAAGTTATTGGGAAACATCAATTGCTCGACAGTAGGAAATGGCTGTCAAAAGCGATAGGGTGAATAAGCGATACTTTTTGTTTTTAGAAGGACGGTGGGACTTACATTTGCGATGGTGCCTTCTCTATCCAAACAGCAAATAACGGTTGTGCTGCCGAGCGATTCTAATAAATTGGTTGATCTCGTCAATGATAAACGATCCCATTTCGTCAAGAGAGATAAAAATCGATCCCAAACAGCATCTACAATATAATATCAGTAACCCCATCCTCTGCATCATTGAAACAGATCAACTTACTTGGACTGAGCTCGAGATCTTTTGTCGGTGGTGGAGCTTCTGCGTCAAATTCATCTACCTCATCGTCGTCCTCATATTCCGTTTTCGATATCTGCAAGGCCTCAAACAAAATCAACAATTGAGCGTTTCCGAAACTGCGTGCAATAATCCACATGCTAGGTATACATAAGGGTAAAAGGGGGATAATAGCATAAATGGACATGGTGAACACTTCTTCTATCAACTGATCCACTGGGAAATGATTGATTAATGTACTACGCAGACCGAATCGTAAACAGTTGACAATGAGGGCAATACCCAAAACAATCCAAATGATGTATCTGTAGAAAATGCGAATAATAACATGGCTTTCGTTGTGCATGACAGTGTTGGGCCTCTTTTGATTCAAGGCTTTTCTCATGTTCTTTTCCAGAGGTGTTTCCAATAAAACAAATTGGTGTCGTCCGCGCGATCTCATGTATTCCTCCATTAATCCAGAGGGTGGGGGAATACCGAAAAAGGAGGGCTTGAAAGCTTGATCTCTCGCAATATAATACTCTTTTGTGCTCAAGAATGGCTCCTCATCACTGCTACTGCTACTGCTGCTAGAACCATTTGATCCACGTCGCTTCTTACTAGATGTTTCTTTACTGGTTTCAGGTGCTACTTCTTCTCTGTGGTCGCCCTCTCCTTCACTCTTTTGCGAGGGAGGACTTGTTTTGTGTATATACTTCATTCTACCCGGTGAGATATCGCCGTACAACATCTCTACTACATCGCCCTCCACCAAGAGATTTACAGGGAACATGCGGACCACACCGTCACGCACTACCTTAGCTACGGACATCGAAGGTATGAATGGAATTTTAGTATCTTGTACCATATTCATGCCGCTCCTCTCTAAAGCTCCAATGATTGCTGTAGCACGATCTGTCATTTCTCGATATGCTAATACTTGCTCTCTGTAAAATATGTATGCATTCCATGCTGTCATTAACAATAACAATATAGCTTCAACCAATAACCCAGTGACACGGAATTGATAAGGCTCACTTTTGAAATAGCCTGCGATATAGAAAGCTAGAAGCGATATGCCAGATAATCCACTAAGGAACATGGCGGGATTAAAGATCACCATTTGAAAGTCTGAAATTATCTTGTTTTAGTTTTTGATAAAAAGCATCACAATTCTTCCTCCCCTTTATTTCCTTACCGATTGTTTTATCAATGCGAGCTCTCTCTTCAACCAATATGTTGTTGGATAAAGATAATAATTTCCTAATTGAATAGGATGAAATAAGTAACATTGCCTCCCGTCCTCGCAAATTCATGAGTGCTTACTTTAAAGCTTCTTCGCTAGAGAGTCCAGGATGTCTGCTTGATTGTAGACTTTCTCTTCTGCTCCATGAGTGTGAATGCAAATTGGACTGTAATACACGCTGTGTTCTTTTATGCAGACGACGTGGAACTGATCTTCTTCGATAATGCTCACCGTCGTGGTGCCTATGACGATAATTTCTTTCGTTGTGTCTCATCATACGTTCCCGATCCCTTCTAGGCATTTCATCCACGAGATCGTCGTCTTCCTCTGTGTACACTGTCACCATGGCCTTACTATCAGACACCAAGTCTTTGCGATGTGTACCAGTTCTGCGATGGCGATGTCTGCGTCGTTTTTCTTTATGAGCTGACTTTTGTGCCACTTCCTCTCTATCCATGTCATCGTCACCATCGTTATCTGCGTTTGACAAATCGGTTTCATCTTCTTCCTGCTGGGAGGAAGGTTCCATGAGATGGTTCAGGTGAGAAGGCTGAATCGATCGTCTTTGGTTGGTATTGACTGAATCAGCATCGGAATCGCGCCGACTCACAGGTGTATAGCAAAAAGCGTAATCGCTTTCGGATTCGTCGTCGCCTGAACGTAACAAGTGAGCGAAGCCGTTTTTTTCCAAGCGACGTGGTATGGAACTACCGTGGTCAATAACGACTTGCGCTGAGACACTTGACCCAGAGCTACTGTTTGAACTGGAAGAGGACGACGAGTCGCTAGCATTATCATCGTTGCTATCCTTTCTACGGTGTTTGGACTTTTTTGTGGTTGTTTGCTCTTCCTCTTCTTCGTTTTGTTGTTGTTGTTGTTGTTGTTCGTCATTATTATCCACGTCCAGTAAAAAATAAGTTGTGCCCTGCTCGTCTGTTACAGGCTCTACAGGCAGAATATTTAATGGTGTTTGTGAATTAGCGGAATTATTAGAATTATGCGAGGAACCAGATATGGTGCGAAGCATATCCTCATTGTCCATAATTGTATTTTCGATGAATTATAACAAATACACACAGGAAGGGATGAAAATACATTGCTTTTGCTTTTTTTTTGATTTCACAAAAATGTGACTGTCGGTGATGGTCGAAATCCATACATGGATTAATGCGTTTTCGTCAACATGTTGCTTACTTATTACCAATGCCTGCCTTGCGTGTCTCTGCTAAGAGGTTTACTCGGGGAGTTAAGCTGTCGATAAAAGCGTACGTCATGTTGAGATCTTCAAGTACTTGTTGCATGACCAAATTATGCTGCAGATATGCACTCGATTCGTACTTTTATAAGATCCTCAAATTGGCTGTGGAACCACAGCGTTTTGCCAATGCGACGATTATACTTGAATCAAGAACAAAATGGGTCACGTGTTGGAGCTAGTGTTTTTGTACTCCAAATACTATTCTTCTAAAAAAGACACTATTACTTCTTCTTCTCTCTTCTCTTCTCTTTTACTTTTATATATTTTTTTTTACATCTTTTGATCGGCCGTGACTATTTGTTCAATAGTTTTCCCGGGACAAAAAAGCTTATATTTTTTTCTCCCTTCCACTCTCTCTTTCTTTTAATATTTATTAGAAATCTCAAGTTTAGATTAAGAGAAGAGCGTTTTCTTTTATATTTCATTTTTTCGATATTTGTTTAATTCAACATATTCCACTCACTCAATGGATGCAACGGTGAAAGTGGAACAACCTTCGTCAGATTACGACATTTACGCAGCTCTTATGCTGTCCAGTTTGTTAGACTCAGAACAAGATGTGAAAGATCAGCAAGAACAGTCTGCAAAGCTTCACAACGAGAAACTTGAATTGGAGCCTGAAGAGGGTGACGTTGATCTTATTTGGTAACCTAGATACAAATTATTATTCATGAAATGATCTCATACTCATAGCAACGACAATAATAGGGTTCCAGCTGATAAACATCCTGAAATTGCACCAACGGAATTTGCCAACTTTATTAAAACGCACGGAGCAAATACACCGACGAGAAGAAGATCTGGTTTACACAGAAGAAAATCAATCTTATCTCAATCGCTCTCCGCCAAAAGCACAACAAATAACGATGAAGACGATGAAGAGGATGAATTAGAATTGAATCGAACTTTATCTGAAAAGAAACGACGTTTCTTGGAAAAAGTGATGAGCGATAATGAAAAGTTGAAAGGTATTTATTTTATTATTATTATTATTTTAATGTTACATTGCAACACGAGTTTAATTTCTTACTATCTCTTTTTTAGCGATAAACACACATACATTTGATCGAAACTCAACGACGATTGACGACTCTCGCATTATTGCTCCAAAATCAGACAAATCTTTATCACGTAGATCAGCCTTTTCCGCTAGAGGAAGAAGTAGAAAAAGTGTTGCAGACAGTAGGCAACAAAGACGTACAGTGTCTCAACGAAAGCCTTCTACCACAACATTGTTAGAAAACGATGGGCAACAACAGGATGCAGAGACGACTAAAACCACACCTACGAAAGCTTGGGATAAATCCGAGGGTATTAGCTTGTATGATCAACCAGTAAATATGAGTGAATGGATTGATTTAGGAAGTGCAAGCTTAGAATCTGATGATTCTCAGAGAGGTATTCTTTCTCGTGTGCATGATGCGGAGTCACAACTTATGACACAACAGATCGTCGATGAAGCTGAGAAGGAAGAGAAAAAAATTTCACCTGTTCAAGTAGAAGCAGTCGTAGTAGTAGAATCCGCAAAACCGCCGCCAGAGAAAGTAGTTAAAGTGGTAGAGGAACCAGCGATCCCTGTAGCATCAGCACCAACAACAAGTAACAAATCAAAGCGTCCTGGTATGATTCGCTCTGAAAGTAATATTATACCTGCATCCACTGTGGTTACAAAGCGACCAAAACCAGAAAAACGTACATCATGGTTAGGTGGATTACTTCAAAGTAGTGCTAATGTGTATGGAAGCGACAACAAGAAGAATATTGCTACTGCTACAGTCAATAACACCAGTAGTAATGGTTCCCCATTATCTGGATTGGCCACGTTATTTTCTCGATCACTATCAATGAAATCCAATTTGTCTTCAACATCAACAACGTCACCTTCATCGACAAAGAAAACGACTGCACATAAGTCACATAATACTATTAATACTCCTACAACTACTACTACTACTTCTACTACTTCTACTAATAATACTAATACTATTAATTCCACAACTAAACCTACCTCTACTACAAATAATGCAACACCTGCAACTGCGACTACGACTACGACTACTACAATATTACAAAATAACAAAAAGAAGAGATCCAGCAGGCTGGAAATTCCACCGCCATCGGAGCGTGCATTTTACAATACGAGTCGATTACCCCTACATGTTGAACGTGCAATTTATCGTTTGTCACACATGAAACTCGCAGATCCCCGACGACCTTTACGTCAACAAGTTTTGATTTCAAATTTAATGTTTTGGTATTTATCCATTCAACAAAGTGACTACCAAAAACAAGAAGAACAACGAGTAGAACAGCAAAATTCGTTACCACCGTTACCTGATCCCCAACAACAACAAAATAAAAAAGTGGGAAAGATGAGTCGACTTATTCACTCTGCCAAAAAGCGTAAAAGTGAAGTTGTTCAGTTTGTTCAAGCTTATCCAATATCCTCTCACAACCACAACCAACAACAACAACAACCACAACCACAACAACCTGTCAAGAAATCCAATGTACAATTTAGCTTAGCCCCGATACCAAGTCATCATTACCCAATATTAAATTTTGACAAAGAAGAGGAAGAAGATGACCTTCCTCTCAGTCATTACAGAAGTTAAAAATAAACATCCAAAAGGGAAACGGACCTTGAAATCCTAATTATTATAATTGCTCTCTCTCTCTTTTTCTTTTTCTCTTTTTCTCTTTTTCTTTTTTCATATACTATTTTTATACCCTTTTTCTAATCTTTAATCATAATGGGAAATAATGTATCTTCTGCAAAAAAGAGTTTGAAAAAAGAAAAGAGAGCTCAAAAGAGCAAAAGTATGCCTTTACCTCCACGTATTGAAGTTGAAAACGAGCACTCTACCAACACTGCTCATTCGGTTAATTCCATCTTGTTAACATCCAAAAGCAATAGAAGTCTTAACGGCAGCAACAACAATAACAACAATATTGGATCACTCGCTCAGTTGAACCCTGATTATCCAACGGGTGGAAATAGTGAAGATACTATTCAGAGAGGTGAAGATCCTTTCCAAGGCAAAGTAGAGAACCCTCAACAGCATAAATTGTTGGCTACTTCTGATTTCTGGCCTCCTCAAGGCCCCAATGTAAACAGTAACACAGCCAACTTTAATAATAGTGATAATATGATGGATAATAATCAACTTACGGTCGGCTCAATGAATCAACTTACGGTGAACTCCATGTCAAGTGATTATTCCTCTACCACCAATATTGATGAATATATTCATCGCTTATTAGAAGCAGGTTATGCCTCCAAAGTCTCAAAACAACTCTGTTTAAAGCATTCTGAAGTGACAGCTATTTGCAGAGCTGCTATGGATATCTTTTTAAGTCAACCTGTAACGTAATAGAATATGACACCTTAGGGGACACACAGAAATGGAATTAACACTTTTTTTGTATAGTCCTTATTAGAACTTTCTCCACCTGTCAAGGTAGTAGGTGATACTCACGGTCAATACACGGATTTGATTCGATTATTTGAAATGGGCGGCTTTCCTCCTAGTTCAAATTACTTGTTCTTGGGTGATTACGTCGATAGAGGCAAACAAAGTTTAGAAAACATGTTATTGTTATTTTGCTACAAGATCAAATACCCGGAGAATTTCTTTCTATTGCGAGGAAACCACGAGTGTGCCAATGTAACGAAAGGTAAATAAATATTCTAATTATGGTGGGAGTCATCGTGTTGTTTCTAAAAAATCACAAAAAAAAAAAAAAAAAAATTTTTTCCTTCTATTGTAGTGTATGGATTTTATGATGAATGTAAACGTAGATTAAGTCCCAAGATGTGGAGAACCTTTGTGGATGTATTTAATACCCTCCCCATTGCGGGCTTAGTAGCCGGTAAAACACCTGTCAAGGTAGTAGGTGATACTCACGGTCAATACACGGATTTGATTCGATTATTTGAAATGGGCGGCTTTCCTCCTAGTTCAAATTACTTGTTCTTGGGTGATTACGTCGATAGAGGCAAACAAAGTTTAGAAAACATGTTATTGTTATTTTGCTACAAGATCAAATACCCGGAGAATTTCTTTCTATTGCGAGGAAACCACGAGTGTGCCAATGTAACGAAAGGTAAATAAATATTCTAATTATGGTGGGAGTCATCGTGTTGTTTCTAAAAAATCACAAAAAAAAAAAAAAAAACTTTTTTCCTTCTATTGTAGTGTATGGATTTTATGATGAATGTAAACGTAGATTAAGTCCCAAGATGTGGAGAACCTTTGTGGATGTATTTAATACCCTCCCCATTGCGGGCTTAGTAGCCGGTAAAATATTCTGTGTGCATGGTGGATTATCCCCTTCTTTACATAGTATGGATGAAATTCGTAATATTCAAAGACCAACGGATGTACCCGACTACGGATTACTAAATGATTTGCTCTGGTCTGATCCGGCTGATATTGATGGCGATTGGGAGGATAATGAAAGAGGCGTGTCTTATGTATTTGGAAAGAAAATTATCAACGAATTTCTTTCCAAATTTGATTTGGACCTAGTTTGTAGAGCTCACATGGTATGTAACAAAATAAGGTTTTTATGGGATGGTAGTACTAAATATCACTGTACAATAAGGTTGTGGAAGACGGGTACGAATTCTTTGCAAATAGGTCCCTGGTTACAGTATTCTCTGCCCCTAATTATTGTGGAGAATTCGATAATTTCGGTGCCATCATGAGCGTCAATGAAGAATTACTGTGTAGTTTTGAATTATTAACACCCGCCGACCATCCATTAGCGAAAGAGAGACTAAAGCAAAATAAAAGTAAAAAGTAGAGAAGTTTTCATATGTTCATGCCAAGCAATTTAGACTCTGTGCTATATTTTTACATATTTGGATAACCGTGAAAATAGGCCCATTTATGCGTATTTTTACATTGGGATAATTAGCATTCAGCCTAGACTCGCTCCTTCCTTCGTCAGGGTTTCAACTGAGCTAAAAAAGAATATGACAGGATTTGGCGAATATGATGTAGTAGTGTTAATGTGAAACTTAATTAGTGTCCATTCCCAATATTAAATATCGTACAAATGCGTAATTATTGTTTATATTGCCTCCAATCTTTTTCCTTATTCTCAAGCAAGTCGAGCATTTATAAAGTACATACCACGTTACTAGTACCACTTGTTCCTGCCCGGAAGAGTTCTCTGCTGTTTATACCTCTATTTTTTATTGATTGGTCGAAATCTTACTTCTACTACATACTACATGTACGCTAAATATTTGCCCCTTATCTTGTTGAAAAATAATGATATAAAATACTAATGTGGCGGAAGGGAAGACCCCAGCAGCGAACCCTTCCATTTTCGTATAATGAGTCGATCACTTTCTTTTGCTATAGTTACTGACAAATACCCAACCATGATTTCAGAGCCTGTATTACACACATTTGTAATAAGATGGGGTGTGATACATAAGACGAGGATTCCATAGTCCTTGGTCTATGCCGAGTCTCTGGATAATTTCTTTAATAATTGCTTCATAGCCCTATGAAAAAGATATGAATAAACCCTTTTGTGCTATAGCTTTCATTATTACCATTAGTCCTTACTATTATCCTGATAAATCTTAAGATTCGTGGCACACTTTAACAAACAGATGGGGCCAGAAGGTTTACGAGACGTGACGGTCTTGAAAGTTGAATGTTGGATACTTCTACCAAGAAGCTCGCGTATGCTTTCGCACAGGGTTTCGATGGATTATGTAATGTCCATAGAAATCATATACATTACCAAATAAGCGTTGACATTTGCCTTTTGAATAGCCACAGCATTTGCCTGCAAGATATACCTCATGTATTCCAGTTATTGTAGTTATCACTCTCCCCAGAAAAGTACGTTTCCTACAATTATTGCGTGTAAAGTCTGGATTTGTGTGAGCTCATAGCGTCTCAAAATGCCTGGTATACATCTCTCCCCGAGAAAATAGTAGCCTTGTTCAAGCAGACACATCTTTGAGCTGTATACCGAGTATCATTGCGAATGTAATTGGATTGCAGATAAGAAAAGAAACGCGTCGCGAGGTGGTTACTGCTCCAAAACACTCTACGCAAATATTGTCTATGCTTTTGATAGCGCCTGTTTATCTGTGAGGTCGATTCTTCCCGAGATTAAAGGTAATTTCACAAAAGCTTTTCTTGTATTAAAGCATATATAAAGTGGAGGACGTGGCGCCAAAGGGGCATTTGAAACTGCAAATGGGAACAGTTCTCCATATATGGATTCGGTGTATGAATGTTGTGCAACGTACCTGACATTCTTCCTCTCTTGATTATAGTAAAGATGCTCTCATAGCTGTCAACTAGTCATGTATTTTCTATAGAGTGGGATAAGATACAGTTCTTTGTTGTTTCGAGTCGCATAGTGAAGCTATATTCTATTAGCATTGGCCGAGTCCAAAGTGTGATTTATTACTTTGTCGTCGAAGAGTGGCGCCTCAGAAGACAGAATTCAAAGCACCTTTGAATTCAGCTGGTCACACATCCAAGCATAAACTATAATAAAAGCGACCATCCTCTCATTCTTGTTTCTCTCCTATTGTCTTGGTAGTTGGCAAATCATGTTGCACTGGTATATTCGGTAATAAACAATGAGCACAGGCAAAAAATATTTCAATCTCCGACGTATTTCTCGTTACGTCACGACTTTATAACGTGTCAACCCGATTTAAGGACTTTTGAGATTATTTTACTGACGTATGTGGGGTTTGAAATAAAGACGCGCACCAACTGTGAATTTAATAAAGCCTTTATTCAGATCACTATAATTAATACATTTAATGAGAGAGGAATCATCTACGCTGTGTTGCGAGATTTGAGTTTGATGGGATGCGACGCTGTGAATCAGGAGCAAGCATATCACCAAGTTCTTTAAGAGAAGATTGGAAGTGTTCAAGTTGTTCAGCGGAAAGTACATGTGGGTTTTCAAGGTAGGAATTAAAGGAAGAGATGAAATTATCGACACTGTTTTTTGCTAACTATGTGTCTATTCCAGTTGCAGTTGTTGATGTTGTTGGCTCAGTATGAGTTTCTTCCTCATTCTGTTGAACTAGTTGAGGTACATGACCAGAGATTGCTATGTTACAACTGTTAGTATGCCGCACGCGTTGAGCTTCAAAGTTGCATAAACTAACCTTCAAAAACAGAAATAGTTGTATCTACGCCATGTAAAAGAAACATATGCTTACAAGCAGTTTGATTCCACGTAAAATCAGGGCAAGAGCAACTCTTCATCGTTCCATTCTCAACTCTAATATCATATTTGATTTCACTGGTGGTGAAAGAGAAAACGTGATAATGGTCAGTTTGAATTTCTGTCATCAGTGTCATAATACACTCGTTGATAGCTTCTGCCTCTATTTCTTCTACTTTCTTCTTGTCCCATTACCAACATACAATAACATTCTAGAGATTTTCTGCTGGTAGTCCTCTTCTACGTCATTTAAAAGGATCCAGATCAATCGATCAACTGTCCTAACAGGCTCTCTACCTAGATAGGTAGTTTTCAATTGATTGTGCTAGATTTCGACGTGACTGTTGGTCTCCATATTGGTGAAGATTGCTGGCTGATAGGTTGCTGTCCAGTGTTTGAAGTGGTCGTCCAAGAGGTAATGCTTCTGAACATAGGCCAGAAATGCACCATGTTCAGCAAATTCAATCATGAACTCCCTCAATTTTCTTGTAAATTCAGGCCTGCTTCTTTCCCACATCGTCCCTCTCAAACTTACCATCATTTTTTTGTGAACGATGTTGTTCAAAGCAAAACTTCCAAGCTTCACGTACTCTCTGATCTTTCCTGCCCAAGCACGTGCAACATGGAATAGACACCATTGTACTTCAACAGTGTGAGGATAGACAGCACGAAATGCATTTATTTCGGCATTGCTAACATCGATGGTGATTTTACTAGGCTGCTGGAGACCTACGGTGTTCTTGATGAAGGAGAGGAAGTGTTTTAAAGGAAGTATTGAATGATTCGTGGTGAAGAAGTAAGCAACAGGACATCCAGTAACAGTTACTCTATTACGCACGACGATGGTGTATAAGATACCCTTCTTCATACTGGTGGTGTTGTGGGTGGCATCAAGATAGAAAGTAGTAGCTACAAGGAGATTAGTTTTGTTCCAAGGAGACACAAATCCAAAAGAGAAGTTTTCTTGGTAGTCAGTTCCAACGTGAGTGTCATATCCCTTGTTTTTCAACTCGTTCAACCAAACAATTACTGAATCCTTTTGAAGCTCTGAGTGTTTATAGGCAACTTCTTGGATTTTTTTGTAGATGTTGTATATCACATCATCATGAACGATTTAATCTCTATGGATGATATGATGAGATACGTTAGATCCCTCTCCTTCTACCTCGAACAGGAAGTTGCTTTGAATGTATTTTCTGAAACTTCTTTAAATGGACACTCTTGCATCCCTCTTTCTGTATCCGTCGCGCAATCTGTTCTCAATGATGAGCTTGGTACTTTTTGAAAGGGAAAGGTGTTGAAAGTCTTCAAGCTGACCAACTGGATTATTGTGCTCATGATGATACTGAAACTCTACGACATCAGGACTTGCGATGTAACTGAAGAGCTTCAATACACCAGGGCAACTGATTTTCTTGCTTTTCTTTTGTAGGTCTCTAAACTGACCACTAACACCACCTTTCGCAACGTTGCTTCTGACCTGCTTTTCTCCAGCCCTGTGGCATTTGTATTCTTCATACCAGAAATAATTGATATCCCTAACTCTTCTTTTCTTTTCGCTAGGGCCAGCTTGTGGTATCTCACGGCGAACTTCTTCGGGGTCTTTTCTCCCAACTCTTCTCTTATGAACCCATTTCACTCTTTCTTTGTAATTATCAAGAAAATGAGTCATTGAATCGGTTGGTAAAGGTAAGTATTTCTTGATAACGATGCTACTGGAATTCATTTTCACGTAGTAAATTGATGAGTTTTTAAATGAAATAAAAAGAAAGATCTAAAGTAATGATTGATTTAATTAATTTATTATGTATTCTTTTCCAAGTGCTTTGTATGAGAAAATATTGCGATCACTTTTTATTTTTTCCAAATCTTTGCGTTCAAAACATCGCGCTCAACATACGGAGCCAAGTAAATGTGGATACTTGCTAGTACAGTTGGCCCTTAACTGATATATATAAAAAAAAAAGAAATATCTCCAGGAGGGAACTAAAAAACGAAAAACGCATCAAATCGCTAGTCTTGCTGACCTCGAGATAATGCAGCTGGTCGAGAGGCGATGTCGTAATCAGAGCGCACATACTCAACGAGTATACTTCTTATGTTTGTTGCGGCGTTAACATCTCTTTGCCAGTGCTAGATTTTAAATAAGATCAGTCACAAGACAAAAACCAATTAATCAAACTAAAACCTACCAGATCATTGTTTCCATTTACTGGGCACTGATTACAAAGCTTCAACGGGTAGATCACGTTTTCGCGACGAACTACTCTTCTATCGGGACATAGACTACTCAGATGAAGCACGTTGCCTTCTTCGTCAATGCACTTTGTTCTAAAACGTTTGTCAACACCAATTGTTCTGTGCTTCTTCTTCAAGTGGTTACATGTATTCAACTCGGCAGTGACATTGTTTAATCTGCGTTGGCAGTGGCAGCAGGTGACGGACGTTCGGAACTCGTCAACAGGAATTACAATAGCTTTTTCAGCGATGGCCCTTTGAATTTTTTTGACAGGCACTGGGGTATTACTTTTGTAGGTGCCGCGGATACTGGCATCTCCATATGCTACCACTGTTCTTCTACGGTCATTGTGAGGTAGTAACTGTTGCTGTACTTGCTGTCTAAAAACTTTCCTTTGTTTTCTCCGAAAGCTTTGGATGAATCATGTGCCAATTTGAACTTTTCGCCCACCTTTGTAGTGCCAAGAACCACGCGAGAAATATAACTGAATGCCATCTTTCTGTTTGAGTAAGCATAGCCTTTGTTTTCACGATGCCTCCACCTTTTCATGAATTGAAAGATCCTACACGGATTAGACGTTAGTATATATGATGAAATTGCATATAAAAGAATCTTACTCTGTTCGTTCAACGGATAGAGAGTTCAAGTAAGTCATAATCCCTTCATTGGAGCATGTCTTCCGGGTTGTTAAACGATCGTATGCGAGTTGAATAGTAGTGGCAGCTCTATTATTTAGCTCCTTGTCTTTGAGCCAGGACATACCAGAGCGCACCTTGTAGGAAGCATTGCTGATGCTTAGAGAATGGGCCTTTGTGGTCTGCTTGTTTGTTAATTGGTCGGCATCGCAGTCTACAGCGTATATAATGTCCCTTACGCCTATGAATTGAAAATTTTATAGTTAATGGAAAATTAGATGAAGATTGACTCCTTTTGTACATACCAGGGTCTATACCAATGATTCGATCTTCCATAGTAATTCCATACGGGTTTTTATAAAGTGGATACATCCCTTTTGTCCAATTGATAATGTTTTTTCGAGTTTTTTGCATATGAAGTTCTTTCTTGTTTTCAGGAACAAAAGTAAGCGCAGTCTTTTCAAAAAGAATACTAATCATATTGCCATCGGTTTGTAATCCAAATCCTAATTGTAATCCTTCACTTTCGAATTTTTCTATGTTAAATATAGTGTTCCATAAAATTCGTTTGTTATCACCAAAGTAAAGATCTTGGAAATCGGTTAAACGAATGAAAACAGCTTCAACATTGGTGAGGTTATTTGGGACTTGAAGATTGAGGGAATGAGCTCTTTTGAGCAAGTGATAGATGGCTTTTGCGCCACTTAACGGTACGTGTAATATCGAATGGCTGCTCTCTGGTATCAGACTCCATAACTTGATTGGTGTATCCGGTAATGAGGTCGCAAGTTGGAGGAGTCGGTAACTAATACGCAGGTACTTGAGCGGATGAGAGGAAGCATGATTATATTCGTTTACTCGATCGTAAGTCAATCCAGCAAATTCAGCCTCGTAGATAAATCGTACCCGATTATATAATTCATTCAAGCCATCAAATACAGGCAGTTCTTCTAATACTTCTTCATCGTTTTCATCTCGAAATGCAATCTGGTTGAAGAGTCTGTGATTTACAATACTATCAGCAGCTTTCTTGGCTAAAAATAGAAATTACAAGACTTAATTGCTGTGGGCTATTAAATTCAGCTGAATTTATCATCTTACCAAGTGTCATGATAGGCAATGTGCGACGTTGTGGTCCGCGTGTTTGCTGCTCTTCTGGACGTTGTTCTTGTTGTGGTGGGTGTTGTTGTCGGAGGAAATAACCTTTAAAGATACGCACGACCCACAGCCTTGTATTTAAGAAGTGCATGACCACATCTGCATAATAGTAATAATAAATATGTAAATATATACAGCAGCAATTGTATGTATAGATAATTCTCTTACTTTGTACGACGGTGGAGCCATAGTTCATGGATATAGCTATGTGTAGTGGATCTAATGCAGGAATTTCATAAGCGTATTCTTCAGATCCAGCGATTTTTCTCGAAATTTCAAAGTCAGGGAAGTTTCTTTGAATCGATTGATTGAATTGCTACATTAACAAAAAAAAAAAAGGTTGAGTAACAAGGAGTGTATGTAGTATTCAAAAATCAAAACTTACTATGGTCCTGTTCAGTCCGTCTGTATCAATAGCTACTCTTCGGTATACATGGGACCAGAAAGTGTCATCGGTTACTTTCGGGAAAAATTGGTTGCCCTCAGGATTCGCTACCGCAAGTGAAAGTTGTTGAGACGCTATTTCGGCCAACTGAAATAAGGAAGAGTTTTGATCTTCTATACCATGTAATTGTCGAATGTTGGTATCAAGATTTAGAGATTGTCTTATATTCTCATTATTTTGGATTGCTTCTTGATGCAAGTTTTGATATTGTTCGTAAGCTGTTAAAACTGCTTGTTGGTTTTGAATGAAAATTCGCATCTGTGTATTTAATTGCGCTCGAAGCAAGGCCTCATCTTCGCTCATATCTCCTCGTCGTAATTCATCAAGGCGATTTTGAATTGTTCGTCTTCCATTTTCTATACGATCTCTGATATCTTTGGTTTGGAAAATGTTATTGACGATAGTGCTTTCTTCTTGTGGCAGACCATTGACGATAGTATTGAGATTATTTTGAAGTTGTGTTTTTATTTGCCGTAAATTTTGCAACAATTGAGTAATGTGTTCTTGTATGGCAGTAATTTGAGGGCGTAGATTAACAACACAATGATTCAAACGATTATGTAAATCGTCGATGAGTGCAACGTCTACATTTTCTTCTGTGATGGCGGTGTGCATTTGTTGCACAATAACATTTAATTCTAAAATTGCTGGTCTGAGTTGATTGAGTCGCATATCAATTGGAGCTCTCAAGTTCTGTAATGCGATGGTAACATTTTCAAAACCTGTTGCAATGTTTTGATCAATATTAGCGAGTAATGCCAATAGCTCGGCAAGTAGTTGGTCTGCAAGACGAGTGTAATGATTTAGTCGATTGATTGAGCGTTGAGCGACTGGGATTTGAGTAGTATATTGTCGAACATTCTCAACTTGCTGTGTGTTGAAAAATTGAATCAACATAAGAAGAGTAAAGTTGATGGCATCTTTTCGTAGTATAGAGTACTCCTCTGCAATTGTTCTGAAATAATTCTATATAATACATGTAAGAAAGAGTTAGAAAGAAAGTCTTTATTACTAGCATTTCATGCCTGTACTACCTTGTATTGACTATAATCTTGTCGCAAAATAGGACCAAGTTTACATTTTCTGTTGACAAATTGAGTTTTCAATGTTGTATCAGGAGGAGGGGGAGGTGAGGGCGGTGCTGAACCTGGGGATGAAGGCGAAGGTGAAGCTTGAGGCGAGGGTTGTTCCGGCTGTGTGGGTTTGGAACGAGTTCTTTTACTAGTCGAAGGTCCTGCTTGAGTTTGAGGCTTTCTTTTTGTTTTTCCTTTTGCTATACACCCATATCCAATAATTTTAGTCGTCGTCAATTAGACTTACAAAGTGTCTTACTTATCACTCACCTGTCATTTTTAATGTTCGCTTTTTTTAGAAAAGAAAGGAGTAAAACGTCTCTTTGTTTTTATTTCTTTTTCTTTTATATTTTAACAAAGTTTGATAAAACGAAACTCTCTTCAACCTTTACTCCTTTTCAATCGCTATTAAATCAGTTACTCGGTTCAGGCATTTATTGATGTACACTCCATAATTTTACTAAAAATTTAGTCGGAGGTGTTGTAATATGTAAGCAGGTATAGATACATCATTTACTCAATAATAATTATCGTAAATAGTCTTATAACACATAATATATCATTCATTTAATAAAACCCACTTAATTCTATAATCGTTGCAGAAATCAATCTTTTTATTTAATTATGCGCCCACACCTCACATAAAGAAATTATGTACAAAAAAGTATAATTAAACGATATGAATGATTAAGATCAGAAATGCTCTCATTCAATCATATCACATCAGTTGATCTATATAATCTGTGTTCTCCTTTTGATGGATCTTATTGAGATTAGCTACCTCAATAAGATATGAAACCACTGTCAAGAGTAGAGGTTACATTTTGTATACATATCAACCCCGATATTTCCCTATGCAACAGGTGATCTAGCAGATGCAGTAGATGGACCAGCAGCTGCAGTGGATGAAGCAGCAGTTGCAGTGGATCGAGTAGTAGTTTCAGTGTAAGAATCTGAAGATGATGTAGGTGAAGCGGTAGATGCGCGAGGTTCAGGAGCGGAGGAGGATGCACCTTCGCGATTCTGTATGTACATATTGTGTAATTGAAATGTCAGATTTTGTCGATTTAAAGTCAATGTTTCGTATTAAATATACATACCTTTTTCTTTTGGAGCACTGCTTGACCATCGATTACTAGATAAATATAATAAACAAAAGTTAATATAAATGATTTTATGATGTTTGCAACTGTAGATCACTTTCTCTC
>KK076537.1:50588-76123 GCA_000587855.1 Mucor irregularis B50
TTCCTAGATTGACAGATGCGACACATATGATCACTTCATTATTTAACGGATAAGCATTCCTTTACATACCTCGGCTTTATCAGGAACTCGATACTCTCGTATTTGGTAACCTCGGGATATACTCTAACATGATTGATCGTGTTTAAGTAATGCTTATTCAAGAAGTAGTACAAAGGGATATGATTAAGCTTTTAATCATCAATTGGATAAAATCACTCATATGATTTTACCCAATGAGAACTGGTCATATAAAGTTATAGAAATAAGAATGATGGAAAAGATTGATACAATCATCAATCTACTTACAAACAGAGAGAACAATTCATTGAACATATATTCACCATATTCGATGAATACATTATAAAATTTACTCTGTACCTTGAACACATAAATTGATTTAAATGAAAGCAAAAAGTTAAACTTTAAAGATTTTAAAGCTAAACGTGTAATTACATAAGGTTAACACTTCAGATTGGTCCATTATAAACAATGAACCGGCACAAGATCAGTTCACCAATAAGACTTAAGTGATATAAAGGACGTCTTCAACAACTGGATACATTTGTATTTCAGACGACTTTATGGCTAATATTACGTTAAGCTTTCTTCTTAAAGCTTGTCCGTAATGAAATCATTGGCTCTTCTCATGGAAGAAATAATGTTGCGATAGTAGATCCTGAGTAATAGAATACCCAGACCTAATTACCGCGAAAGTATATAAGAGTAGTAATAGTTATAGTTTTAGACGTTAGTTTTCTCTGAATAGAAATAAATCACTCCACGTTTTATCTCGTTCAGTTTTAGTTTTCTTTTATTTTATTTTACACCTTACGTTACCTCGAAATATCACAGTACTGACTTTCATTGTCTTCATGCAATCCAGATATAAACAAGGTCGTCAAAAAACGCCGAAATACAAATCAACAAATATGCTGCTCGTTATTCAGCAACTGGATCAGCACATCCTCTTTTCGCTCTCCTTTTTACGTCTTAGTCGGTGATGCTATATCCACTTGTTTTTTCAATGTTCTCTTTCACAGGATTTAATCGCGACACTATTTCAGTCCCAATGAATGTTTTGATAATACGGTTGTTACACGAAATGTTTGTAATGATGTATTATATCCCACCTGATTCGGTCCTAATGATTGTGTAGAAAATACAAGTGTAATTGAGTAGGAAAGAATATTTGAATGAATCAAAAATAGAAGTGTGTTGATGATACGCGCTCGAAGCGTAGAATTATCTATCAAATGATGGGGCTCCATGTTGCGAATTTATGTGGTCAATGGATCTTTAATTGAACAAGAATAAAAGGTTTATCTTGGCAACTCCTTTTTTTCTCACTTCTCACTTTTTAATCTATCACTTATGACAGTATTTCTGGTGATCCTTACGTGGGTATATATATTTAAAAACCAATGATAATCGTAAGACAACTTTCTTTTCCCTTGTATTTCTCAATTATCAGGATTAAATGCTGACCTCCTGAAATATCCAAGTATAAAAGGAAGCCTCATGGCGACCCTCTTTTTCTTCTTTTCTTTCAATCATCCTTCGGAAAAATTCAAAATATAATGCTCCACATATCGTTCTCCCTGGGTAAAAATTTGCCACCTGGCGTTAATCTACTTCGTACGTATATCATGATGGGCAAAAACCAAACTGTTGATGCTAATACTTTTAGTTTTCTGCTCGCATGTAGTCGATTTCTCTGGGTTGTCCCTGCTTTATTCTATTATAACTGTTTCCGTCTGTTGTCTCTGTCTCCATTTGATATCTCTACTTTCTGCTGAATCTTTGCTGTGATTTTTGCTCTTCATTTTTTGAAGAAAATCTCTGTCTGCAAAAACATACTGGTGTTAGCAATAGCATTGATTTCCAAAGGTTTGTTCAAAGGATTGATACTGAAGGAGTGTTCCATGTTAAACTAACATCAAGTTTGATTTAGTTCGATTTTGTCAAACAGTGGTCTCTATGGTGTCTTTGATGATATGGTGGCTCTTTATCTCAAGTGAGTATGATGTTCGCTGCACACTCTTCCATTCCATACTCACTCTTATACCATGTAAAAGGAATTACCAAGTTGATAATTTGCATCAAGCCTCCCTTTACTGCGGTGTGGTGGCGCCTCTTTTCTGATCATTTTATGTTTTGCTGGTATTGATAATCTTTTTTGTACGATCTGCTTATGGGTCGTATTTTTTACTGATGTCAACACCCCACAAGTCAATGCTATCTTTATCACGATGATGGTGTACAATATTTACCACTCTGATATATGGCAAGAAAATTTTTCCTCATATCAATCAATCAAGTTTTTGCTACTCTCGCTCATGGCGGCCATCTCCTCAATATTATCCGTATGTATTCCGCTACTGTAAACAATCGTATCTTATCGTACTCACTTACTATATAATATGTAGCTTCGTTTTTTTTTTTTTGGTGCCCATCTTTGGTACGATTCTCTTCACATTTAGTCAAGACTACTTTGGTTGAAGGTGGCAAAGCTCAAATATATACAACGAAGCTTGTTGGAATTTTTGTAGTAAGTATAATTTACTATCAAGAAATAAATGAAAAGCGTCTCTTAATAGCTGATTTATTTGCATAGATGCTGCGTATCGAGTTTTTTTATACTCAGGACTAACAAAAGATAAGTAGCGCATAAAGAACTCTTGCTAAAGGATATGATGTATTAACTGATTTAATATAGCTTGCTCTTAATATCTCAGCAGAATTGAATGTGCTTGGTTGCTATGGTGAAACTTGTCTTGGTAAGTGTTTGAAAAAGTTGCTTTTGACCAAATTTACTCACTGTTCTCAAATACAGGTTCCAAACGTTTGTACCCTTATTGAAATTGTTTCCCCAATGTTCAGTAATGGTCAACTTCTCTTCACATTTAGTCAAGACTACTTTGGTTGAAGGTGGCAAAGCTCAAATATATACAACGAAGCTTGTTGGAATTTTTGTAGTAAGTATAATTTACTATCAAGAAATAAATGAAAAGCGTCTCTTAATAGCTGATTTATTTGCATAGATGCTGCGTATCGATTTTTTTATACTCAGGACTAACAAAAGATAAGTAGCGCATAAAGAACTCTTGCTAAAGGATATGATGTATTAACTGATTTAATATAGCTTGCTCTTAATATCTCAGCAGAATTGAATGTGCTTGGTTGCTATGGTGAAACTTGTCTTGGTAAGTGTTTGAAAAAGTTGCTTTTGACCAAATTTACTCACTGTTCTCAAATACAGGTTCCAAACGTTTGTACCCTTATTGAAATTGTTTCCCCAATGTTCAGTAATGGTCAACGCCTTGTGACTGAAACAACGACAGCCATTCCACTTGCAACGCAACCAAGTGTGTTCAGTCTGCTCTGCTTAATGAATCTCACGATGTTTAGAAAGTTAGAACGCTTTCCATAGTGCTGAAACATTGCATCTAAGCACGAACCGACCGAAAGGTAAGCATTATTTTTTGATTCGTGACTGTAGATTGTAGCTAACGTCATCATTTATTTCAACCAATCAACTTATTTCGGGGTGAAATAAGGGGGTGCTTTTATGGCTCTGCCCGCTTAAATTCCTACACAGCTAATTTCGTTTTTTAGGCTTGTGGGGGTGCATGGGTTACTTGCAGAGGGGAAATAGATGTCTGCCATATTTCAAGGTCAGAATTTTTTTTTTTTGGTCCTGTTTATATTCTCTAGGCCTTTTTATCCCCTCCTCTTATTTTTTCTACTACAAAACCCCCCCACTCCCCTTAATACAATTAGATAAAAATGTTGCGCGTCATTAACAAGACCAGCGTAGCAGCACGTCGATCTCAACAAGCTATTCTCAAGACTGGAGGTAAAATAACACACACTCACATACACCCCGTCAGTTCGTTTGTTTATTTATTTATTTTTTCTAAAGTTCGTGCATTTGCTGCATCCACCAATGTCAAGGAAGAAGTTGAAGTTTTCATTGACGGTAAATCTGTCATGATTGAACAAGGTTCCGCTTTGATTCAAGCTTGTGAGAAAGCCGGTGCTGATGTAAATATAATATCATTCATTGAAAATGGAACACAGCTTATTAATTGAATTTACCCCACTCTATTCATTCTAGATTCCTCGTTTCTGTTATCATGGTACGACTCTCACCTATTTACTGCAATAGAAAATACATAAAATCATTCAGCACACAGTTATCTAATCAACACATGTTAATTATATAGAACGTCTCTCAGTTGCTGGTAATTGTCGTATGTGTCTTGTCGAAGTAGAACGTGCACCTAAGCCTGTTGCTTCTTGTGCTTATCCTGTCATGCCTGGTATGAAGGTCAAGACCAACAGTCCTTTAGTTCACAAGGCTCGTGAGGGTGTTATGGAATTTTTGCTTTACAACCATCCTTTAGATTGTCCCATTTGTGATCAAGGTGGTGAATGTGATTTACAAGATCAGAGCATGCGTTACGGTTCTGACCGTGGTAGATTCTCTGAACCTATGGGTAAGCGTGCTGTTGAAGACAAGAACTTTGGTCCTCTCATCAACACCGAGATGACTCGTTGTATTCAATGTACTCGTTGTGTTCGTTTTGCTAACGAAGTAGCTGGTGCTACTGAATTGGGTACCAGTGGAAGAGGTAATGAAATGCAAATCTCAACTTATATTGAAAAGACGATCGATTCCGAAATGTCTGGTAACGTCATTGATCTTTGTCCCGTCGGTGCCTTGACTTCAAAGCCTTACAATATGAAGGCCAGACCTTGGGAGTTGAAGAAATATGAAACCATTGATGTCTCTGATGCTGTTGGTTCCAACATTCGTCTTGATACCCGTGGTGTTGAAGTCATGCGTATTCTTCCTCGTTTGAATGAAGAAGTCAATGAAGAATGGATTTCTGATAAGACTCGTTTCTTCTATGATGGTCTTAAGGTTCAACGTTTGACCACCCCTTTGATCCGTGATGGTGATCGTTTCGTTCCTTCCTCTTGGGAAGCTGCCCTTAAGCGTGTTGGTCATGAATTGTCAAACACTCAAGGTAACGCCGCCAAGGCCGTTGCTGGTCATCTCGCTGATGCTGAATCTATGGTCGCCCTTAAGGATCTTTTCAACCGTATCGGTTCCGAGAACTTGGCCATTGATGCCCCTAACGGTTCCAAGCCTCTTGCTGTCAGCGCTGATTTCCGTGCCAATTATACCTTGAACTCTACTATTGTTGGTGCTGAAGAAGCTGATGTCGTCTTATTGGTTGGTACCAACCCTCGTCACGAAGCTCCCATCTTGAACACTCGTTTCCGTAAGGCATGGCTCCACAACGAGCAAGAGCTTGGTTTGATTGGTCAAGCTGACGATTTGAACTACGAATATGCTCACATTGGTGAAAGCTCCAAGGATATTGAAAAGATCTTGGATGGTTCTCATCCTTTCGCTAAGCGTCTTGCTGAAGCCAAGAAGCCCATGATTGTTGTTGGTTCTAGTGTTGTCGAAAACGCCAAGGATAGTGAATACTTATTATCCAAGGTCTCTGAATTATCTGACAAGTTCAAGAGCACTTTGTTCCAAGATGGATGGAATGGTGTCAACGTTTTACAACGTGCTGCCAGTAGAACTGCCGCTTATGAAGTTGGTTTCGTCCCCTCTTCCACTGAAGCCGCCTCTACACCTGTCAAGTTCTTGTATCTCTTGAACGCCGATGAAGTGTCTGCTTCCGATATCCCCAAGGACGCTTTTGTTGTCTACCAAGGTCACCACGGTGATGTTGGTGCTCAATATGCTGATGTCATTTTGCCCGGTTCTGCCTTCACTGAAAAGAATGCCACTTATGTTAATACTGAAGGTCGTACACAAATCACTCGTGCTGGTGTCAACCCTCCTGCCGCTGCTCGTGAAGATTGGAAGATTATTCGTGCTTTATCTGAAGTTGCTGGTCACACTCTCCCCTATGATGATCTTTCTTCAGTCCGTTCTCGTCTCTCTGATATCTCTCCAGCACTCACCCGTTATGACGTTATTGAACAACCCTCTATCACTCAAATCGGTTTAGCCGCTCAACGTAAACCCAATGCTTCAAGCTCTGGTGAAGTTTTGTCCTCTGTTATCAAGAACTTCTATCGCACTGATCCTATTTCTCGTGCTTCAAGCACTATGGCCAAGTGTACCAAGGCTTGGGTTCAAGGTAAAGATGTTGAAGCTGAACTTAAGAGTGTAGCCGCTTAGATTTTACCATCCACACTCCTATCTATAAAGAAAAATAAATACAATATACATACTATACAAAATGAATAAAAAAATCGTATAATCATAATGGACTTCAATCTTTTTTTCTCCTAACATCTTGAGTTTTTTTTTTTTTTGTTCTTTGCTTCTCTTTTGAGGGGGTGAGAAGTCGACCGAAATCTTATTTTTACTTTCTCGACAGTATCTGCAAAAAAAATATCTTCTATAATTTTCTATCAGCTTTGGACCCCTTACATTTTCCAAATTTGACTAAATGGAGTTTCTTTATTCGTATATAAGTCAAGCGCTGGGCACGCGATTGGACTTTTTTGATATATTTTTACTGTAAAAACGGCGGTATGAAATACCATGGTGTTGGTTCAGTATTATCATGGTTCTAAATTGACTTTGGCACGAAAATAGATTAAGAAGAAGTATAAAAACCCTGCCTTCATTTTACAATATATAAAAAAAAATTATTCATCAACTCTTGTTTACATTTCTTTTTCTTTTGTTTTGCAACGGAAATAATTCAAACCCTTACACAAATCATCGTACTTACACAACGTTGCATAGCTGAAGAGTGGTGCGTCCTGTGTGAGGCTTGAGTTCAAGAACGTTCGCGATGATTGGTGGGTGTTATTTACACTTCTTAACGATTTTGTTTGTTAGTCAATCCTTTTTGCATAGTAGATCATGGTACGTAATCGTTTTGTATATAGAATTCCGCCATATTTCCGATTTGTACTCAATATTTTATGTGTTTGTCAATGTAGCAGGTAGAATAGGTTGCTTTGAAAGCAAGAGATAATTCATAAATCCATAATTGGTTATGCATCCGATAGAATGAGTAGGATAATATAATAGAATTTTTTAGAAGTTATTCGAACTATTTTCGCGCATTTATCATTGGCTCATTGATTAAGGGGAAGAATTGTGCTTCATTTCCATCGTACACTTATTTATTCGGTTTACTATGTGGGAGCGATCTTCTCCACGGCGAATAGTATGTCACCTAAATATTGAAGCGAAGCAGTTTTTATTAGAGAAATTTATAATGTTAGTAGCTATTCTCCTTTGCTCTTCGATTTATATTTCATGATGGCAACCATCAAACTATAGCTTCCATATAGCATTTCAATGGTAGTGGACTTGATCAATCGCTGATTCGCACCGATTCCCTCCTCTTCTATCTCCTTTGTTTTGCTAATTTAAACCGAATTAGTAAATAATTTAAATCTGTAAAGAAGTTCTAAAAAGTTCTACAATTTTCATGTTCGGCTTCTTACAAATCGTACATGAATAGTTCGATCGTAAATAAACTTTAATAGAAGAACTTGGAAGTTCCGCTAACTTCTCCTACGCTAATTCCCCTCGATTACTTTATTTATATATATTATAATATCACTTGTGAGTCTTTTATTATTTGTTAGCATGGACTCGATTGAGTTGAGAGACACATATACTAAACTCAAATATGGTTTACGAATGGTCAATGTTGTCAAATTTAAAAGTTGAGCCATACTAACTACCGCAAGTAGGCTAATTGATATCTTACAAACAATAATCAATCCCAATCAAACTTTAAAAAGTGGCATATATGTTACATTGTCCAATTGATCAGAAGTTAAATTCCCCTTGAAGACGGCATGTGTGACACAAGCTGGACTTTGCTGATATATATAAAATCATACAAAGATCTTCTGTTATGTATTATTTCTTTTCTTTCTAAATTGTTCCAAGTAATTCTTGATTCTTATGTTCGAACAGTGTCAATCACTCTACGCTTCCGATATTCAATTTTGGTTAAATGACCAATACACCGCTATCGAGCCCCAATTACTTCAATATCCTCCCAATTTACTATTAACTGAAGGCTATCCATTATTTGAGGTACAAGAGCATCAAGAAGGCTCACACCAACCGCAACAGCAATTCTATTATACCCATGTACAGCAACAGCAACAGCAACAACCACAGCAAGACCTTTTTTATATCGATGACTTTGACTATTTTTACACTACTGAAGACTGTATGGTATCGAATCACAGTTCTGATGCCTCCTCTCCATCTTGCTCCACCTACGTTTCCTCGCCTGAACGTGAGCTTGAACGGTACCAAATATCTAGCGACTCTGCAATCCCTATGCACGAGCCAGAAATTAATAAGACGGTACTAAACAATGATACTCAGAACACTGTCGTCACCCCTGTCGGTCATTCAAAAAGAGCGCATTCCACCTCCAAAACCACTGTTAACAACCATAACCAATTTTGCCATCAAACCTTAATCTTAACCCCCTCATCGCAGGAAAGCAAGCCTTTCGCGTGTCATATATGCCCTCGCAAATTCGCCAGAAAACACGATCTCCAACGACACATTAGAGTCCACACCTTTGCTAAACCCTACTCTTGTCTGAATTGCTCTAAATCCTTTGCTCGAACAGACGCTTTGAAGCGTCACTTGCGAATGGAAGAAAACTGTAGACAAAGTCCAATCATCCAAGCAATGAAGGAAAAGGGCAGCAGGCGATACCGCAACTTATAAAGTACAACTTTAAAACTGTATACATATACCCGACATTCCATTCGACCTCAAAATATAGAGTACTCACAACACCATATTCTCTACCGTCCTTCGTTACAACCTTTCTCCATTGACCTAAGTTTTTTTTTTGTTTTTTTTTCTTAACTATCATTGTTACACCTATAAAATCGTATGTCGCTCTTCATTTTTACTATACATATGGCATCACTTCGGAACGAACCTTAAGGAAAGGTTTTCCGTATATCTCACACATGTTATTTATTTGCTATTATTTCAATTAAAAGTTAAAGTTTAATCCTTATTATTTGTCATGTGTGTCTTTGCTTATTTGAATCGAATTTCGATCACACCAAATGGTTCGTTTTGATATGGGATAACTTTGTTATTTGAAGCAAGCTCTATTATCAAGATGTTAGAGAGAATGGGACTCCCGATTTGTAACAAAGTTTACCTAATAAATAATGAAATGATCTCGCATTTTCATATCTATTTTTGAATTGGAAAATGTCACTCAGATTGATGTTGCTATTTTGGCTGTGTTGTTTGCATGCGTACAATTCTCTAAAACGGAATGTTACATCCGGTTAAATAATTCTCTTGGTTGTGTTACTTACTGTAAAAATTCGTTACGTCTACGCTCTTCATCTTGCTCTCTGTGTAAAGTACTATTTATGACGCTGCTATCCAAGGCGTTCCGAAACCCATCATCTACGATGTATTTAGCTCTCCTGTGATAAGAGTGATAACAATGATAATGAGAGGGAAAATTTACTTACCAAAGTCAAAGTATCCGTAGTCAATATCGTCGTTATCATAGTCAAATTGCCCATCATTGAAACCACTTGCAAAAGTTGATTCAGGAAAACGACTTATTTCCGCATCTTTCCTAAAAGAAAAACATGGTCAAACCTTGTGTTTTCTTGCTTTTCCCTTTTGGTAAAAATGTTACATACATATCGACGTCGCTTAAATCGAAGTTATGCATATCCACTGATCCAGTGACATCTATTTGTTATTTTTTTTAAAATATGTTACACTTAGGAACCTCAATCGAACCACATAGGAACACTTGCTTACCAGACGAGGATCGGATGTGGACAGCACTTCCGCTGTTGCTTCCAGATGAAGAATATTGACGGCGATCATGTCTTGATAACTCTATTTGTTGATTCCTTGGGAATTCGATTCCTGTATTTCTCTAAAACGAACTATTACCAAAACGAGCACATTCGCATTTTTTGTATCACTACCTCTTTAAAATATTGATGGGAAAAGTAAAATCGGTATTTTTCATCTTCCATGATGGATAATGTTGATTCTCTACCATTGATGTCCAATGCGATAGAAGGAAAACGAAGCTCGTTTTCAATTAACTTTCTTCTTTTTGAGTTAGACTGCTGCGCACTTTGTTCATCAGTGTTTCTCCTTGTGATGCGCTCCGTATTGGTATATGTAGACCACGGAATCATGGTGTCTCGTTCCTGTTCTAACATCATTCTTCGGACGATACGAGGTCGTGGAAGCTCAGGTGGGATGGGTGAAACTACAATGTTGTCTGTCTCTTCAACAATATTGGAATACATGTCTGTATTAATCGAGGAAAAGCTTGTGTCGTATTCGTCTTCTTCAGCAATCAAAGGGGGAAGGGTCTGTTTGATAGTATTATATCCTCGCATTGGTCCTCCTCCAATGGGGCGTATTGAAGGAGATGTTCTTGGAGATGATTTAGAAGACTATGTTGCATCAAATTAAACTTTATTGGCTTTTTTGTTTGTGGCTAAAAAAGAATACTCACTGCTTCTCCACTACTATTACTAATGGTTTTTTCTACATGAAGAGTATTTGGGAATTCGAACACTTCTTCGGAAGTAGTATGAGGAGCCGCTGTTACACCAGTTTGTTCAACATAATTGCTTAGTTCCTTGGAAAAGTCTAAGCCATCATCAACGTAGTCACCCATATCACTTCTCATTGTGTGTGTGTTACTAATAATACCACTTTACCAAATAAAGAAGTGTATCACTTACATGTCATTGTCACCATAGTCCAAGTCAATGTCATCAAACAACTCTTTATCTTGAAAAGCGGAAGCCGACTGGGCACTGCTAACCACATCTGCCGATTCTATTGTATCCGTCAAAAGCATTTGTGGATATTCCGTCTCGATATATGGAATGTCAATAGATAGCGTATTTGTAAAAAGTAACACTGAATCGAAATCTTGTTCGTACAACTTTTTGTCAAAAAGATCTGGTCCCCCTACGTGAGAGAAATCAAACTGTGGTGTGCAATGCAGAGTAAGAAAAGAGGATTTAGTAAAGAACTCCACATGACTTACCAAATCTGCGAAAGGAACATCTTGATTGGAGTTTTGATACATTAACAAGTCATCAGTCTCTTCCATTGTAATAGAGTGATAACTAAATTGTAGCACAGTTAGGTCACGCTTATCTTATCTTGATAGAGGAAAAATCTTACTTGAAAGCGGAAAAAGAGTTTTTATGTGTGTCGATGTGGTCAGTTCTTGCTGGAGATACTGCCATGGCAGATTGCAGTCGACTGCAGAGATGAAGGGTATCCTCTTTTTGACACGTATCATTTAGTCACGAAATCAGTACACTAGATAAATTCTTCGTATTTTACCATACAAGAAGAACGTCTTTTGACGCATAATTTTAGTGACGCCACATAATAACTGCGCTTGTATTTTCAAGGACCTGAATTCTCTCTCACTCATACCAATCAACTCACTATACACATTAATGAGTGGATGCGAATATGAGTAACGAACGTGCTCGTATTACCATGATTTTGATATATCGTATAGCATAATGGTGTTACGTTTTAGGAGTCCTTTTCTAATTTTTGTTGGATTTATGCCAACAGTGGCAGCATTCCTGATTTTATGCAGCTTATTAGCCTCTGTTACACAACATGCATTGATGATTGTTTACCATGCTATTTGCAGGTGCGTATTCTCCTCTTTATTTCCAGAAAAGAAGTTCATATTCTACTGTTATATTCAACACGAAAGGGCCAAAAAAAAAGAGAAGCAACAATTTATTTATCATCATCTAATTGTATTAAATAATTTTCTATTTTAGCGACTGATAAATGACGTTCTTGTATGGTTGACGATGTTGAGGGTGATGTTGTCGTAGAGGATTTATATGGTGAATTTGACGCTGGCGATGATAATAATTTTTCTTTGTATGTTTTCAACTCTTGAATCTTTAATAAGATGTATGAATAAAGCGTACACCCGAAAATTCAAGAAATGATATTCATCTTACCTCTTTTTCTAATGCGACAGCTTTTAAATCCAACACATGGGTTGCAGGTATAACTAGATTATCTATGAGACTGGTGGTCAATTGGCCATAAACTCCAGCGTTATATAGTTCAGTCATTTTTTTCGGCAGCGATTCTTGGTGTTCTTTGGAAAATCGTAGGTCGTATTTAATTCGATCATTTGACGTTAAAAATTCTTTTTTGTGCTCGTCATGTACATGTTCAGGTAATTTTATATACAGCTCTCGAACGTCTTTTGTTTCTTCTAGCGGACTATTAGGTTGGATTACTAGAGGAACATGTACTTTTTTTGGTGTATTTGTATCAGAGTCTGTGGTGGATTGGAAGCAAGTGATTTGTACTTTCTCATTCTGCATAATAAATTAATTTTAGGCATTAGAAATAATTCAAACTACGTACTTTGTCCGTATTGTTGTCGAAGCATGAAACAATAATGCCGAAAAACTTTTCGTCCATCATTTGCTGTGATAATTGTGTTCGTACATCTAATATAGATTTTTAGACAAGTCTGTACATAGGAGAGTAGATTCAATTCTATTTACCAACATGAGAAGGAAATACGGTAATATGTGGATGACTGTGATACTATGACAAGAGACTTATTAATAAGGAGGACATAGTACACTTTCCGTATGATTTACCCATCCTATGACCATCATTGGAGTTCCAGCCTTTTTTCCAAATTCTTCAGCTTCTAACACAGCTAAATGTAGACTTTCTGGAGCGATTTCTACACGGTCTTTTCGCTTATCAGACCTAGTCAAGAACGATATGTATTTAACTTGAGCCACCGTTTTGGAGCTAACGTATGGATTGTTGCTCGGTAAAGTCTTTATGTAATTGAAAATTAGTCTTATTTTTGACTCGTTTTGGTACTGTCTCTCCTTTCATTACCTCCCACTGACCGATCAACATTCCTATAATCTCTTCCTAAGTAAAAGTTGTTTAATGTGTACCTTTAGGTGTTCATCATCTTTCCTATAACACTTACATGCTCAGTTGAGTAGGCATGCGAAAGCATGAGATGATATATATTTGCAGGAATGTTTACTTGATTCAACATTTATTTCGAGATTTATATGGTAAAGAGTGTGTTAAATCCAGAGGTTTGGATTCTAAATGACTGTACGTTGTTGTTCGCCTTATTTTAAATCCCGCGTGCTCGTGCTTTCAAGTCAAAACGCTTAATTTCATTTTTGGGTTTGTCTACCCACGACCCGTTCCTATAGCAAGATAGTGTGGAAATGTAAATATCCATACGCTCTTTTTTGTCGGTCAGACAAACCACTTTGAACGGCCTCAACAGCGAAATCTTTGACAAGTCAAACTTACCGAATACTAAATACTGCGAGCGACAGATTATGCCAAGCCCTAGGAAAGCAGAGAAGATACTCAGACTTCCATCAAAGTTAAAGTATTCAAAGTTACTTTATTTAGCATTTAGCAGTAGGGTTCAAATAATAAAGTATGATTGGAAGGGAACTTCACGATGATATGAGTAGTCTGCATCCTCACCGCCCAATATAAACGAGTTGTAGACTGAATATTATATAACTATAGCAACAAATTATCAAACTTGTCTTGAACTAAATATGTAAAGAGCCCATACAAGCCCAAGTACAACCTTGGAAAGGGCTTCTATCAAAGTAGCAGTGGTGATTTTAAGGCTGTGGAAATATTTTTTTAGACTATTTTTTCCCTCTTTTCAAAGAACGCCAAAAATGTCAACACAAGTAAGTTTGCCCGCTGAAGCAGCTTGATCATATTAAGTAAACAAAATGAACGTGCAGGAAGAACAAGCTGAACTCATGAGAAAGCCAGAATGGTATACAAAGGCTCAAGATTATTGGAATGGAGTCGATGCTTCTGTGGATGGCATGTTGGGCGGTTTTGCTATTGTTGATCCTACCGATGTCAAAGGATCTTTAGACTTTGTTGACGAGTTTGTTCACGGTAAAAAAGGTGTAAATAATACCATGTTGAAAGAACCTGTCATTACCGATGGATATGCATGCGATTGTGGTGCTGGTATTGGTCGCGTTACAAAGAATTTTTTACTCAAAGTACCCTTCAAGAAAGTGGATCTTGTAGAACAAGCCCCATCATTCTGTGAGCAAGCCAAGAACGAATACTTGGCTAAGGAGATTCAAGAAGAGCGTGTGGGGCAAGTTATTTGTCAAGGACTTCAAGATTTTACACCAGAAGAGGGCAAATATGATTTGATCTGGTGCCAATGGGTCTTGGGACACTTGACAGACGGTAATAACACGAGTTACACCATTTGCCAATATAGATACTAAGTATGGTTTATAGATCATTTTGTTGCATTTTTCAAACGTTGCATTAAAGGTTTGAAGCCCAATGGGCTTATCGGAGTCAAGGAGAATAATGCCTCTCGTGAAGCTCTTATTGATGACGAAGATAGCAGTGTTACTAGACCCAATCAAGAGCTTAAAAGACTGTTTGAAAAGGCAGGTTTAACTTTAATCAAAGAAGATATTCAAAGAGGGTTACCACAAGGTTTATTTGCTGTGAGAATGTACATGTTAAAACCAAACTTGGAATAATAAACAAAATTAGTTTTCATTGTGGTTCATTTCAACAGTTGTTGCACTACTACGGTCACTGTTTTTTGACTTGAGAGAATCAGCTGGAGTGGGTGCATGAGATCGAGTCAATGTTAGACTGTCTGTGGCTACTCTCTCTTGTTGACGTGGGTCATGCGTAATCCATATGCAAGTTCTTGACTTGAGAGTTTGCTCAACCAACTTTACTGACTCTGGATCTAGAGCCGAGGTCGGTTCTAATGTCATTGAATATAGTGTTTAGTTATCACTCTCAACTCATTATAAAATAGAAGCATTTACCGTCAAGAAGTAAAACATCAGGGTTTAGGGCAAGTGCAATAGCTAAAGCAGCTCTTTGCATTTCACCACCAGAGAGGTTACTCCATTTTTCGTTGAAATGATCTTCTGACAAGTTCCATTGTACTCCTATCTTTACTGGGTCGTCAAGCCTTTTATTTTTTTGGCTGGCATACTTGGACACCATGCGAAAGAAGTCTAAAGGAGTGCCAGGGTGTACAGCGGGTCTTTGAGGAACATACATCACTCTTGATCTCCAAACTGGCACAGTGTAATCATTTACAGTTTTATCATATAATGTACAAGAACCTTTTTCATAAGGAATCAATTCAGCGATGCATTTTAATAATGTGGTTTTACTAATTATAACAAAAAAAGATAAGTAATTTTCTTGTACCACATTAAAAAAGAGAGTCAAATCTTTACCCAACTCCACTTGGACCACGCATAACCAACGTGTTTCCTTCTTCTAAATCAAAACTAATATCTTGAAAAAGCCACCTCCCATCGGGTAATTGAAGTGATATATCGTGTGCTTGAAACATGGCCATGTTTTAATTAAAATTAAAATTGAAATTAAAAGGAAAAAGGGAAAATAAAATGCAAAAAAATTCTTTCTGCTTTTAATTGGGAAACGTAGAAGAATTGAAGCCCTTTTATATCATTGCTTTCTACTCTATTGTACGTTTTTTGTGACGTAAAACTTTCCTCCTTTTTTCATAAAGTGTCACTATGTAAAAAGACCGAGAGAAGGAGACTATTCACAACAAAGGCAACACACACATAGTGCAAAGGACAAGAGGGAATATTTAAAAAAATAGCCAAAAAAAAAAGTGACTTTTTTCCCTTTTCCTTGACGACTCTCTCTTACTCGCTCTTTACAAACATAACACATACACACACAGAACATTTATTTTTCCCTCCTAAAATAAAATTCTTTTTTCCCTTCTTTCTTCTTTTATAAACCCCATCCCGAGAAAACCAATGACAACAGCCAAAGAGGATTGGAAAAGAGATTTCTATAAGAACGGCATGCCGACTGAAGTAATCGTGATTGAGGACACTCCTCCTCCTAGCACTACGCCAGTAAATAACACGCCTTATCGTGTGGAACAAAGCATACCCTATTTATTAGGTCCTCCTGCTGCCTCCACTCGCTCAAAACGTACAAGAAAAGACACTCCAAAAAATAGTGAACTTCCTCTACCGCCGCCCCCTCCACCAAGTACTGTGAAAAGGAGAAAAAAAGATGGTGGTGCAACCATTACTGCAGCCCAAGGTAAATATAAAAGTGTGTGTGTGTGTGTGTGTGTACCCAGAACTAAAAAAAAAAAAATTAAATTTTGCCCTTCAAGTAAATTTATTAAGAACAAGAGCAAATCCAACCGCTATAGGTCCTCATCCTGTAAGTGAACATGCATGATATTTACTATGTTATATCCTTATAATAATAATAAGTTTTTTTTTTCAGTCTTGTGATGATAAAGATGGTCATTATATTATTAAACCAAATGAATCATTAACAACACGTTGTAAGTTGATCCCTATTATTATCTCGGGCCAAATGTTAATTTTACTCCAAAAAAAAAAAATAGATAAAAAATGATGCGTTTGCTGGGACAAGGCACCTTTGGAAAGGTGGTAGAATGTTATGATCGAGTAAAAAGAACTTTTTGTGCAATCAAAATCATTAGAGCTATACCAAAGTACAGAGACGCAAGCAAAATTGAAATTAACGTACACACTAAAAAAATTAAATTTTGCCCTTCAAGTAAATTTATTAAGAACAAGAGCAAATCCAACCGCTATAGGTCCTCATCCTGTAAGTGAACATGCATGATATTTACTATGTTATATCCTTATAATAATAATAATTTTTTTTTTCAGTCTTGTGATGATAAAGATGGTCATTATATTATTAAACCAAATGAATCATTAACAACACGTTGTAAGTTGATCCCTATTATTATCTCGGGCCAAATGTTAATTTTACTCCAAAAAAAAAAACTAGATAAAATGATGCGTTTGCTGGGACAAGGCACCTTTGGAAAGGTGGTAGAATGTTATGATCGAGTAAAAAGAACTTTTTGTGCAATCAAAATCATTAGAGCTATACCAAAGTACAGAGACGCAAGCAAAATTGAAATTAGAGTGTTGAATAGTCTGAAAGAACACGATCCTATTAACTTGAAGTAAGCCATATTTTAGCAAACATAATAATGTATCACATTGATCTAAATCGTTCTTTCAGTAAATGCATACACTTGATTGAATGGTTTGATTATCAAAATCATATCTGTATGGTGTTTGAATTATTAGGTCAATCTGTGTTTGATTTTTTGAAATCAAATGAATTCAGACCATTTCCTATTCACCACATTCAACAATTTGCTAAACAACTACTGACAAGTGTCGCCTGTAAGTGCAAATACATATAGATATAGAGTTTCAACCGTGACTAACCTATTCGCAAACAGTTGTACATGAATTGAAGCTTATTCACACAGATCTTAAACCTGAAAATATCTTGTTGGTAGATAACACTAGTAGAGAAGCAGGCCCTGTAAGTCTCTTATATAATTAAGGACAAATAAGTTTACAATTTTAATTTATACGTTCATAAAGCAGATGTTTGGTGTCGATCCCAAGTCCAGAATTTTACAAAATACAGATATTCGATTAATTGATTTTGGTTCGGCAACGTTCGAACAAGACTATCACTCAACCGTAGTATGTACAAGACACTACAGAGCTCCAGAGATTATATTAGGTTTGGGCTGGTCCTATCCCTGTGACATTTGGTCCATTGGCTGTATTCTTGTTGAATTTTTGACGGGTGATGCATTATTTCAAACACATGATAATCTCGAACATTTAGCCATGATGACGGTTGTGCTAGGAAAGATACCCTTAAAATTAGTAAAAGCTTCTTCTCGTGAAGCACAAAAGTTCTTTAAAGACGGAAAATTAGATTACCCAACAGTAGAAACTACAAAACAAAGCAAAAAATACGTAAAGGCGTTAAAGTCACTAAAGGTACAGATAAATTGTATTGTTCCATTGTACAAGCCAAACTTATTATAACTATCACTAGCTTACTGTTGATCCGCACACGAATGCAAGATCACTATTTCTTGACCTGCTATCAAGAATGTTAGTGTACGATCCAGCAAATAGATTATCTGCTCGAGAGGCACTACGACACCCGTTCTTCATGATCCAGTTCGACGATTTCGGTCGAGAGATTATGGATGATTAATTTGTATACATGCTAACTGTACTTTCACCATTTATTATAATATTTTCCCTTTTCTACAATTCTATACCAAAGCATGATATTCCATGACTGAAATATGTATTCAGATGTTTATAATTAAAATAATCCGAGGTAAAAATATTCCTCTCCCTGTGCCATTTATTGCGCATATAGTATTTACAAAGATATATTATTATGAGTAAGTATTATGTATTATGAGTCTAATTCGCCCAAATGCTGGGCAAGTTGCAAGTTTTTGCTATACAATAAAAGAACCTCTTCTTCCAATGTTTGAGACTTTTGTTCTAATCGATTCAATTCTTGCTGGTGTTCGCTTTCCTTCTTTCCTAACGAGTGTTGTAATGTTTGAAGTTGTGTTTGGCTAGCAGACAATTTTTGTACATCTTTTTCATGCTCAAGACGCAACTCTTGTAGTTCTGTTTCGAGCTCCATCAGTGAACACGTCAGTTCCCGAACTTCCCGAGAGATTTTCACTTGATAGGTGTGGGATTCCCGTTGATATTGACTTTTTAGTGTGGATTCTAAATCCTCCAAACGAGCTGTTAACTCCACTTGCATTTCTTTATTGCGATGTATTTTCATGTGCTCCGTCTGCTTTTGACTCTTCTCTAGCTCCAATTTCAGTTTGGCCAACTCGCCATCTTTTTTAGCCAGTGTTCTTCTCAGAATTTCTTCCATTTCTGTGTTCAGCTTTTGTCGCTTTTGCACCTCTACGACAAGGGATAATTCAGCAACTGACCGTTGAGCTGCCTCAAGTTGGGTTTTTATAGTTTTATTTTGATTAGAGAGAGAATCTAATTGCTCTTGGTGATCAGATTTTAATTGATCGGTTTGTATTTCAGACTCTCTTAACAAGCTCTGAAGTGCCACAATATCTGCATCCTCTTCATCTCCTTGAATCGCCTTTAAATCTTCCTCAAGACGGTTGGATTTATCCAGGCAACGCTGTCTGTCTAATTTCACCTGGTTCAACTCTTCCATCATATTCTCCATTTCTGCTCTAACCTCATCTAGTAGTTGTTCAATTTCTTCCTTATCTTGAGCAAGATTTGTATTCTCTTTCTGTTGTTGAACAAGCACTTGCTGTGCTTTATTCAATTTCTGTTTAAGAAGGGATTCTGATTTTGAAAGTGTGCGCAGTTGTTTTTTGGTGCTTGTGTGTTTTTCACTTAAAGATTGTATTGCTTGTGAAAGACGATGATGCCTTGTGGAATCCACGTTTTGCAAATCTCGTTTAGAAGTATTGTGTTGCGTTGCACTATTAATCCAATTTTCGATGATCTGAGCCGAAAAAAAAATGTCTAGCTTTTTATCGATTCCGGGTTCTTTGTCTATCCATTCATCTCGTCTTTAGTATATCTATATAGTGTCTCAGAAATACTTTACACCTTTACCTTTACAAATGATCAAGTTGTATTCAGAAACAAGATCTTTTAATTCGTCTAATTTGTCAATCACCTCCTCTGTTAATGGACCTCTTCCTTATCTTGAGCAAGATTTGTATTCTCTTTCTGTTGTTGAACAAGCACTTGCTGTGCTTTATTCAATTTCTGTTTAAGAAGGGATTCTGATTTTGAAAGTGTGCGCAGTTGTTTTTTGGTGCTTGTGTGTTTTTCACTTAAAGATTGTATTGCTTGTGAAAGACGATGATGCCTTGTGGAATCCACGTTTTGCAAATCTCGTTTAGAAGTATTGTGTTGCGTTGCACTATTAATCCAATTTTCGATGATCTGAGCCGAAAAAAAAATGTCTAGCTTTTTATCGATTCCGGGTTCTTTGTCTATCCATTCATCTCGTCTTTAGTATATCTATATAGTGTCTCAGAAATACTTTACACCTTTACCTTTACAAATGATCAAGTTGTATTCAGAAACAAGATCTTTTAATTCGTCTAATTTGTCAATCACCTCCTCTGTTAATGGACCCACCGCCGGGGCACTCTTTGTGTCACTGTGAGACAACAGTAATTCCTCTGTTGTTGTGGACAGGTTCCCTTTTTTTCTATTTTCTAAGAAAGTATCTATTTGAAACGATACATTCTTTACAATGGCTTCGTTGCTCTCTCTTCTTGACTTGAGTTGCTCTTCCAAATATTCTATGCGTTCGAGAGCAGAATTTAGTGTTGGGTATAATTTGTTGGATGAAGTGGAGCCGGTAGGGGGTAAACTATGATGTTTTTTAGAGGAGGCAGTTGATAATAATGAAGTACTGTATGAAGAATTGGACGATCGTCTTGACGATGTACTTGTCGTTGGCGACGAGGCAAAAGATGCCAGATCGTTAGACAGCTGATAATCCGAGTCAAATGCATTGCAGTGTTGCTTTGCTACTATGTGAGATTGGTAGTCATTGGTGTTATTATTGACTATGCGAATTCCTAGGACTTGACTCATTGTATTTGATTAAAAAGTAAATATAAGGGAGAAAGAGAGAGAAAAGGAAATATCGAATCTGTCATGAAATTGATAATTGATTAGTTACACGAGCTGTTCGCTTTTCAATTGAACTCACATTTATATCAAAGTATGAAGTGATGATAACGTCAAGTGTAACACTTGTAATAAGTTTCAATATATTAAAAAGTAATCTTTTTTCTAAATTGAGAATCAAGTTGAAGAAAAAGAGGGTAAGAGACAAGAAGAATAACAAAGTGAATCTATTAAGACGTCTCTTTATGACACAGTATTTATTTGCACGAGCAAACAAATAACAAACATTAAACAGATATAACGCTGTTGTGCGCGTACCAAGCGTCGGCACTTTCTTTTTCCGAAAAAAAAATAGCAGGAACGGAAAATGGCCAAAAGTGTAACAACTGATAAATATAATTCTTCCCCTTTTATCCTATAATATTTTTACATCATGGGAAACGACGGAGGATCTATTCCTAGACGTATTGAACTTGTTAAAGAGAAAGCAAGAGAGTTGAAGCTTAATCCAGAACTCGAAAGAGCTGCAGTCTGGTTATATTGTGCTTTGTCAAAGGTAGATTTGTTTACTTGAATGAAATCAACTTGATCTAATCCGTTCATCTTTCCGTAGCTACTTCTAGAACAACCCGTAGTTTCTTGCGGATTGGGAAAATTGTATAATCAAGATGCTATAATCGAGTATCTTTTAGATCACTCAATCTATGGCGATGGTGACAAAATCTGCTCTCACATTACATCTCTCAAAGACACTGTCAAGCTCAACTTAACACCCAACCCAGCCTACAACGAAAAAGAATCCAACTTAGACTCTACCACCATGGGCAACTTGGAGAGACATGTAAAGAGTAAATTTATCTGTCCCATCTCCATGAAGGAAATGAACGGCAAACATCGTTTTGTATATTTGGATACCTGCGGCTGTGTGTTTGCTGAGCAAGCTTTAAAAGAAGTTGCCACAAAAGAATGCGTCACTGTAAGCTAAGAATATTCCAAGTTTCAGAAACAAAAGATACTCATTCAAGATTTTTTCTCTAGTGCGGTAAAGCTTTCGAAAACACAAACATCATTGTTATCAATCCCAACAAAGAAGAAGTGGAGTCGATGAAAAAAGTAATGGAGGAGAAAAAAGCAAAGGCGAAAGCAGAGAGAAAAGCGAAAAAGGCAGAGAATAAAAAGAATGGTGGAACACAGGAGAAAAAAGAGAAAAAGAGAGAGTGATACTTCTGATATTCCTATCAAAAAAAACCTCTTCGATTCAATCCTCTGCTGCAGCTGCTGTCATGGGTAAAGTAGCTCAAGAATTGGCAGAAAAGCAAAAGAAAAATACTCTGTCTTCTGCTGTCAAATCAATTTATGGAAGCAAGGACCAAAAGGAAAATGGCAATTACCTTACAAAAGGCACTTTCACCCGTTATTAGAAACAGCATTACACACCCACATAATTCATGTATATATTATATCTGCACAAGAACGAAAACCTTTCATAACAATGTAATCATAATCACTTTTTTTTTTTCATATCGCATTTTGACATCTATATGGAGGTGTCTCAGGAACTTAAGGCATGATGGTATTCACAATTGTACAAGTATCTTGAAAAAAAAAATGCCGATGTTCGCTAGTATCAAAAGCTACGGCATTATGATTCACATTGGTACTATATGAAAATAAACTTTTATCAATATGATCTCTCATTCACATATTCCTTTTTGTCATAACCTCTTTTGAATGATTTTTTACTTTTTTGCAGTTGCTCTTTCAAGTTGTTGTACGTTTTGACTAAAAAAAATTCAAGTAAGGTTATAATGGCAAACTTGTTTAATGCAGGGTTAACAGATTTGTCAGTAAAAAAAGGACAATATCTTGATAGTTGCTACAAGTAATAGAATATAAGAGGATGTAGCTCAGCTGAAAAATTATTAATTTATTATATGACATTATGCAGGCGTTGAAAGACATCGATTGTTGTCACCATGCAGATAATTGAGTGGAAAGTAAAAAGATAGAAAAATCAAACCAAACAACTACTGTAAAATAAACGTACGAAAAACTCGTTATCGATACTAATAAACGGGCAAAAAGGAGAAGAGGAAAAGAGGAGAGAAGACAAGGTACTGACCTAACCAAACTGATTTCACTATCGAACCAACGGATGGGAGCTGTGACAATTAATTACCACCGAAATCCCGGCACAAAGCTTGGAATATCAGCGTGTACAAAGTTAGTTGCGTCAGCACCAGAAGCAGACTCCTGCATTCTCTGTTCAATGTTGCTGATGATTGTTTCTTCTATATTTTTGGAGTCAAAAGGAATGTGATGAATGGTAAAGCGCCAGTGGGCTATCTATATCTCAGACAGAATGATTGCAACCACTTCTAAACCTGTTGAGGAAATAAGCGGCTTCTTAATTTGTAAATTGCTGATTCTATGTTGTATTGTTCTGTTGTTATACTTGGTAGAGTAGCCGAAGTATTTTTTGAGTACAGTATTCCATATAGTTGTCTTGAAATTGCATAAAAATAGCATATGGTTTGCATCTTCTTCATTGTTGTTACAGAGTTGACAGGTTGAAGTGATTGTCTTCTCCGGAAAGATGCGATGCATGAGTTGTTTATGAGGTATTTTCTTGTGTATGTATCGGTAGAAGTGTGTTCTACCGGTTGAATTCAATTTAGTCCGCCAAAACCTTTTCCAAGTAAGTCAAAAGGAATGTGATGAATGGTAAAGCGCCAGTGGGCTATCTATATCTCAGACAGAATGATTGCAACCACTTCTAAACCTGTTGAGGAAATAAGCGGCTTCTTAATTTGTAAATTGCTGATTCTATGTTGTATTGTTCTGTTGTTATACTTGGTAGAGTAGCCGAAGTATTTTTTGAGTACAGTATTCCATATAGTTGTCTTGAAATTGCATAAAAATAGCATATGGTTTGCATCTTCTTCATTGTTGTTACAGAGTTGACAGGTTGAAGTGATTGTCTTCTCCGGAAAGATGCGATGCATGAGTTGTTTATGAGGTATTTTCTTGTGTATGTATCGGTAGATAATATTTCTACCGGTTGAATTCAATTTAGTCCGCCAAAACCTTTTCCAAGTAGAGGTGGGTAAATTGCGGTGTTATATATGGCGTAGTGTAGAAGTGTGTGTGTTAAAGTAAAGGTAAAAAGTAATGAGCACCAGTTCCTGTTTTAAAAGTAGAACGACTTTGGATAGAAAGTGTAAATAAAAAGAGTAATAAAAAGGTACAATGGGTAGAGATTCCAAGGGAGTTTCAATATAAGAGTCCTTCAGAGTCAAAGTAAATATAAAAGTTTGGAATAAAAGGCAAATGTAATTGCAATAGATAAATGAGATCAATAAGTTAAGTATAAAAGCTATAGTATTGAACTAAGAGGAGAATGATTATAGAAAAAACTATAAGATCAAATTGTTATAGGTTTGAAAACTGATTTATTTGTTGTTGACAGAGAGGGGAGTATTTATAGTAAAATAAGGTAAGTTCCAAAAAGGAAACGAATAAAATAAAATTAAAAAAAAATAAATTTTCAAAAAAAATATTAAAGCTTGACATTTCGAGCAGAGCGGTGTAACAGCGAAATCTATTCAACATCTTGCCATCTTTTTCGTATGCTCTTACAGTATGTAATTTTCTGATAACAGAGGAACGATTGCTACTGGATGGTATCTGGAACCCTGTAGTTACTTTGCAAAAAGTCTTGGGCTCAGGCCAAGTAGTGCGATCAGTAGCTGCATCACTTCCAAATAAAATATCATAAGGGAAATTTTGAATACGCCATTGGGAGGCCGAAAAATTTTTTCAGTGCGTGTAGTCCAGATGAAAAAAATAAAAATTTGTAGTGTATCTAGTCGATTTGGATTAAAAAAAGGGCGAAAAATCGATCTTTTGTTAAAACAAGAGTAATAGTTGTAGTTGAAGTGCGAAAAAAAATATACAGTTATGTTCTACTGTGTATTTTGTAAAAGTTGTGAAAGTTTCACGTCGATTCGGTAACTAGTTGTCGAAAGATGGTGAAATGATGTTTGAGATGAAAAAATAAAATCGACCAGGGGTTGATTTTAGATGTAATCAGATAGTTAGTTGACGTAGAGTTGTCCGATCGGCTTGAAAGTAGTATCAAAAGATGCGGATTGAAGAGAGCTTTTTAAATTTGATGTCAAATTTGATGATTGATTAGACGGTTGATGTAAAAAGTGCGATTTTGTACGGGACTTTTTGTGAAACGTATTAAAAGCAGAAAGTGATGAGTTCTATAATCATCTTCGTAGAGAATAAACATAATATAAATGACACATTGATAGACTGTAAGAAACAAAGGTTATAGTATATTCAAGAAGTAATAAATAGAGTGCACTATTCAGGCAGAGGAATGGCACCTCCACTACTTGAATTACCAAGGCTTCGGTAAATTATGTTTTCCAAAAATTGAGCAAAAGAGCTAAGGCATATTATATAATTCAAGCAGCGTTTATAAATCACTTGGTAACGTGACATCCACGTAGCATTTTGTTGAACTGTGGTGGTGACGTCGTGTTATAATATATAATATATGATATACAATATATAATAATATAATAATTATAATTATTATCCGGTGGTCTCTGTCGCGTCAGACGCAACGTCGCGTCGTCAGCGCGGCGGCGGCGCGTCAGCAGCTGCATGCAGTAGTGTAGATAGTAGTAGTAGCTTAGTAGTAGTAGTAGTAGCTTAGTAGTAGTAGTAGTAGTAGTAGTAGTAGCTATAGTAGTAGTATAGTAGTAGTCGTCGTCGTCGTCGCGATCGCGATCGTCGGATCATCGTCGTCGTCGCGGCGTCAAATTTTTGCATTTGATTTATAATTGACAGAGCGATTACCAAAATCATCAGATCGGGGA